>OY757905.1:141685817-141688317 GCA_963585895.1 Sepioteuthis lessoniana | reverse complement strand
ATCTGATGGTGAGGTTCCAGCAGTGCTGGAGCTTTGGGGAATGCGGAGTACCCCTTCATTGCCATCGCTCCCAGGTCCACTCTGGCCCGGAGTGGTAGCACCTGATAGGGCCCTATCTATGGGTTAAATAGAACTAACAGCGTACTTATGCTAAAATGAATTGAGTAAACTGAATAGCTGGAAATAAAAACGTTTTTGACAGTTAAACCGTACTTACACATAAACTGCGTGCTTATGCTTAACTGAATTATTTCAAATAGAACTGTTTTTCGACATTAAAACTGTATTTACACTTCACTGAAGTATTACATATAACTGCTTAAATAGTTTGAAATGGAAATGTTTTTGACAATTGAACTGTGTACTTATGCTAAACTGAACTGTTTTCAATAGAACAGATTATTTACATAAAAATGGATTTGGCGTTAAATAACCTACAAAGGTTGATATGCCATAAAACCAAACCAAACCAAACCAAACTAAACTAACACACACAAACACACACACACACAAACACACACGCATATATATATATATATATATATATATATATATATATATAATATATATATATATATATATATATTGGCATAACCGCGATAAGTCAGTACGTATATGACAACGAAGACGCTTTCATTTTATACAAGGATTTATTTTTGCCATAATTTCTTTTCTTAGCAATGAGCTTAATATAAGTCTTCTTCATTGATAATACAGGTCCGGTATTATAATGGGAATATTTCAGATCGAAATTCTGATGGTTACTGCATTACACTACAGACAACAGACTTCTTATTTCATCTTTATATATATATATATATATATATATATATATATATATATATATAGACCTGAAGGTCTAATATATATATATATATATATATATATATATATGCACTAGACCTTTCAGTGAATCTCTGAATTGCAAGATCCCCAGGGAGACTTAGCAAAGGCTTGCATAGATTCACATTACACTCGACCTTCAGGTCTAGTGAATCTATAACTAGCAAGGTAATCTGGCTTTGTACTAGGAGATTTAGCAAAGGCTTGCATAGTTCCCATTGCATCTAGTGACCCTATGACCAGTATAGTCCAGCAGGGCGCCAGCTAAAACTCGTGCCCGACATTCCCCTTCTTTAAATTCTCACTATAAAAAAGACCTTGTATCAAATCCTGCCTGGTGGGAGTCACGGATAAATATATATATATATATATATATATATATATATATATATATATATATATATATATTGATTAAATAGAACTAATTACCTCAGTACGACCAACGTACTGTACCATTTTAGATGTTCTCTAGGATAATGATTCTACAAAAAAAAGGATCTACATAGGCTTGATTACTACTACTCTATCAAAACCTTTATCACGTCACTTATCCGACATTAGTTCCATCTTGCGACACCTCAAAACACATTCTTGCTCCTCCTCCAAATACAGAAGAAATTTAACGGAAAACACCTCCATAATATACAAAGAAAAAACTGACAATAATTCTAAATTCTTGAAGTTCTCTACTCTAAGATTTAAATAACCTTTAAATGAAATCAACTTCCAATATAGCAGGCACATTCTAAAGTGCCTATAGCACTTTCCCGCAAATTCTTTCTCTGACTTCCAGTCAAATTCTTTTCTTCTGTAAATTCTCCTTCTTTATCTTCCACCAACTCTTTATAAAAATGTATATGACTCGTTGTTATGTTTGTCATTTCGCTATTCCCTCATCCGAAGATGGCTAAAGTTGGGCCAATAGAATAAGGGAAAAATACAGTACCTTCCTAAATTCATGCCATCCAACAGTCAGAGGAGCCATACGAAAAATTGAACTGATCAAAAACAGAATAAGCAGGCACAAATTATCTGTCCTATCTAATAAAACATGTTTTAAAGAGAAAATGCTGCTTATACACACACACACACACACACACACACATACATACATACATATATATATATATATATATATATATATATATATATATATATATATATATATATATATATATATATATATATATATATATATATATATATATATATATATATATATATATATATATATATATATATATATATATATATATATATATATATATATATATATATATATATATATATATATATATATATATATATATATATATATATATATATATATATATATATATATATATATATATATATATATATATATAAACTGGCCAATTGGAATAATGGTTCCAGTTTTCGGTAATTGCTCGGGTGACCGGGGTTCAATCCAAGGTCGAGTCATACCAAAGACTTAAAAAATAGTACTTGATACCTACTTAACACTCAGCATTCTAAGGTACAGATCAACAGTAAGTGGAGCAATCCAGAGAAAGGAGTAGAATCCTTCCTTACACAGTGTAGTAGGTATTAAAAAGAAACCTTCGGGTCGTCCTCGACTACAATCGGCCTACTTGATATATATATATATATATATATATATATATTTTCTTGTCAT
>OY757905.1:141582030-141685617 GCA_963585895.1 Sepioteuthis lessoniana | reverse complement strand
GTTATCACCAAATGTATTTTTGCGCAAACTGAATTGTTTGCCGTTTCAAAAACATGTACATATTCGAACAGGTTTACCTTAGTGTGTGTTTTCACAACAACAAAAACAACAACAAAGAGAAATTAAACATTCTTCGTCTGCGTAATAGAAACCTATTGGTATTGATTTTATGTGATTTTTCCTTTTTTTTTCTATGTTATATTCAAGACGGATTTCTCTCTTTTAATGCTTTTTTCTTTCTTCTTTGCAATCTTTCTTTTCAAAGTTTCTCCTTTGCATGATTACTCTCTCTCTCTCTCTCTCTCTCTCTCTCTCTCTCTCTCTCTCTCTCTCTCTCTCTCTCTTAAAGAGAATGTGTGTGCATGTGTGTGTTTGCGTGAGTTTAGATAACGCTGCATCTGAGAAGACTTTTTATCACACGTACTTATAATACACATCCAAATATATAGACATAGAGATAAGAAAAACCAGTGTATGCATATATATGTGGATGTATACATATTTGTATGCGTCAATATACGTATACTGTAAAAAGTGTGTACATAGATAATACACACACATACACACATATAAAGGTTCTTCTATATATATATATATATATATATATATATATATATATATATATATATATATATATATATATATATACTAGAATATTTATTAATTTGAATTAACCACGTATGTATGAATATTTATACATTCATTTAAGTATGTATATATGTATATGAATGAATATATCTATGTATGTATGTTGTATTAAAGTGTACAGGTAGAGAATCAATACTAACGTACAGTACCACACACACACACGCGTACATAACTCTGTGTGTGTGTGTGTGTGTGTGTGTGTGTGTGTGTGTGTGTGTGTGTGTGTGTGTGTGTGTGTGTGCGTGCGTGTGTGTGTGTGTGAGAAGCTAATGGTAAATATTAGTAGAATATTTAGTTCGCATTAGAGTGTATATATATATATATATATATATATATATTGATATATCCAGTAAAACGATAGAAAAAAATGTGTGTGAGTTATAAAGCCCTTCAAAATATATATTTGTGTGCGTGAATGTGATTATGAGAGAAAGAGAGAGAAACAGAGAGAGAAACAGAGAGAGAGAGAGAGAGAGAGAGAGAGAGAATTAGAGAGAGTTAAAGTCTGCATGTGTGCGCGCGCGCACACACACACGCACACACACGTACACACTTTTGATGTGTTCTCTCCTCTTTTTGTTACGATTTTTTTCTTTTTGTGTACCTACTCCTGGAATGTGTAAGTATGTAATATATATCAGTGTTTTTGTATACAAAACCATATGCGTATATATATATATATATATATATACATATAAACACGCCTTATAGGGAAAACTATCTCAGAGTATATGGGTGTGTGCAAGTAGGTATGTGTGATCATCTCTGAGTGTGCGCGCATGTGTGTTTGAAAAGGGTCCTTTGCTTGATGTCCAGAAACCAAGAGCTTAGCTAATACTGATACGGACATTTATAGACCACCTTCTCCATCTTTTGATTCCATCCGCTTCTTTTTATCTTCCCCCTCCGTCATTCCTTTCTTCTCCTCCATCACCACCAGCCTTGCCCTCTTCAATCGCATTCATTCAACTTATCTACTCCTCTCGGCTTATTCTTGATATCCGTAATAAGGATAGTTCAACATAAGTACGATAAAACGCCACTGTCTTTGTCCATAAGTTTTTTGTAAGCTTTTTCGTTGTGTATTGTCTATATTTTACTTTTATTTTCTCCCTTAAATATCGAGACGCCATGTTGACCAGCGTCAGAGAGTCGGTCACAGCCTCGTTTTGATACATCGCCTCGATCGCTTTTGGACAATCACATGGTCTTAAAAAAACTATTTAACCAACCAGACAAGAACAAAATAAAAGAGATTCTTAGTTAAAAAAAAAAAAAAAAAAAAGGAAAAAGACTTCCTTTTTACATTTTAATCTTCGGCATCTGAGCATTTCGGCCAACGATTGTTGATCAGTCTTTAAATTCCTCACAAAGAAACACACTCTATTTCCAAGCTAGGGACCCGATATTTTTACTAGTGGGCTGGAATCAGTCAGTAAAGCTGTGGTTAAGAAACAATCTTCTATGTATCAGGCTGTTGATACTCCTTATACATTATCTGCTGAAGAAAAGGTAAACCTGACCTACAGTCAAGTCACACTGAAAGTATCGGTTCCCGTCAGATCACTGAAATTAAGCAGCCATGAAACTGGTCAGTTCTTAAATGAGTGACCGCTTAGGAACAGCGAGTATCATGAGCAACTTATATCAAATAATAGGGAGCCTGAATATTCTATTTAGCTTGAAGTGTAGAGGACAATGCGTTTCACAATCTTTGAAACAAAAAGATCAGACACAATTTAAGGACCAAATATGATAGAGAAATGAAAACTATATTTAGTGAATGGTAAAAGGATAACATTTTAGGATCAAGAAATATTTAGTCACAAATAGGAAGTTAAAAGGTGAAGAGGTGCCCTAGAGTACATGCTCTAAATATCCGCTGTTTACTGTTGAATGCGGTGTGTAAACTTGATGACGTGTGCACATCCCCTGTTGGTAAATTGGTGGCCTAGATGGTGAGGAACCCGTTGCTGTACGATCTTCACAAGTGCTTTGAGCTTCAAAGTTCTTGAATAACTTGAAAATCTGACTCCCGTTTGGAAATCTACTGAAATTGCACTTTCTTCTCAATCTTGATTGAACAATCTTGAAAGAACTTGGTTTCCAAATATATTTTTTACCCAAAATATCTTCTGCTCCATCGTTCAAAGTTATTTTGCTATATTTTGTTAGATATTAAAAAAAATTGTCAATATTTTCTAGCAATAATCTGAAAAGAAAAAGAGAAAAAATAACAGAAAATCTGAAACGCCACTGCTTTCTTTCAACAACTGTGAAACACCCTTGAATTTTGAAAAGATTTAAAATGTTGTCTTAAAGGCAGAAACTTTTATACTGAGCTGAGGTGAAATAGTTTGGTTTGGTTTGGTTTCCTTGTTTAATGGCATGTCAACTCTTTTTAGGTTATTTAATGCCAAATCCATTCTTCTAGAAGAACAGTAGTGGTACTATCTAACCCATAGCTGGGAGGATAAGGGGGTTCATACCTTTCCCATGGGTATTTGCCCGAAAGTGAACGTAACAGCGCGACTGGAGTGCGAACTCGCGTACTACGAGTCCGCAGTCCAGCGCTTTAACCAATACACCACGAGGACACCCCCCTCGAGGTTAAATAGGTTTAATTGACAAGTAGTAAACCTTAGGTTCAGTTGAAAGCTTGGCTTACATTGGAGGATTTGATGTGTGGTGAATATAAATCCTCGAAGTTAGAAATGTGATTTTAACTTTAAATGAGTAATCCTAAGGTAGTCAAAAGCTTTAATTTCTATCTATGGTTCAATGGCCACTCTTGGCTAACGTACGAATCATTAATGTATAAGAAGATGTCAAATGAGGATAAATAGAGAATTGTGCAGACAACACGAAATAACATAAATGGTAAAACTTATAAATAGTAGGGCAGACTGGGTTCTTTAGCCTCGCATAGGCAACAAGCTCGGTACGGACATTGGATGTAGTTTGAACAACCTACAGAGCAAAGGATGGAGAGAGAGAAAGATTCAGTACGACTTGGTGATGATGATGCAGCAATCAGTATAGGAGAAAGAAAATTCTAAACTAAAACCAGCTTTACTCCGCTCAAAATCTAACCTTGTGTCACTCCTGCGTGTCGCAGAAGGATTGAGTAAATGCATCCAAGTCTAAAATTTTCCCCCTTTTTTAACTCAATCAAAATAAGTAAATTACGTAGTGCTTTCAATAAGTTTACAGACTGTTTTTGTACAGGCATTTAAAATAGTAGTAGACTCTTGAAAATTCAGTATCTTATTGCTATACATCTTATGAGATGACTAGCCAAATTTTATGATTTCAGGTGCAAATGAACAGCTACAGCAGCAATTGGAATACATCCTACTAAAGTCTGATACGCGCCTTTGGTGGTGTAATGGTTAGCAAGCTCGACAAGCAAACCTACACGAGTGAGTTCGAGTCTCATTGGGGGCCCCTTTGATATGGCCTTGTGCCACATCTAAGCAAAAGGCTTAGTAAATTACCGCAGCTGGTGAATTTCAAAAATGCAATCTTGACGTGAGGACACTTTAGAAGAACGATATGCAATAAAATTCTGTTTTAAACTTGGAAAAAATGCTACAGAAACGTAAGTAAAATTGGTGACCGTAGTTGAGGGCGACCCGAAGGCTCCCTTTTCAATAGCTACTACACCGAGGTGTAGGGGAGGACTCTACTCCTTTCCCTGGATTGCTCCATTTACCCTTGATATGTACCTTATAATGCTGAGTGTTAAGCAATGAGGTATCAAGTACCATTTTTTTAAGTCTTTGGTATTCCTGGAATTGAACCCCGGTCTCCCGGACCATTGGCGAACACTCTACCCCCTAAGTCAATGAGAATAGTTCAGGTATATTTGAAGATGTTTTCTTAAAAGATATAGTAGGTATGTAATAAGTCGATCAGAGAGAATTGTTGAGTAAAAACCCTTGACATCATGTTTTATAACTATTTTTGATTGATTGATTGATTGATCTTAACGGTATATCAAACCATCTATGGTTATTTTATGCCTTGAGGTTAGGGAATTACATTCATAATTACATTTTTCCCACAGTTATATGCTATCTCAGCCCATTCAGCTGGACCTGTAGAATTCACCGACTGCATTTCTGTAAAGGAGTAAGACTCTGCTCCAGTGAATGACCTGGTTATGACACAAGCAATCTAATGGTGAGACTCCATTCCTTGAGCTTTGGGGAATGTGGAGTACCCTTTCATTGCCATTGTTCCCAGGTCCACTCTGACCTATAGTGGTAGTACCTATTAAGGTTCCATCTAAGGGTCCAAGAAAACTGTTTGTCATTTCAACTGCAAGCAAGCAAAGGATTTACGTTAAATTGAATTGTAAGAAATACAACTTTTTGACCATTTATCTATGTGCTAACAAATGACTGTGTAATTAAATTGTTTGTGATAAATAGCAATAATGTGTGCAAGCAAATGATTAATATTGAAAAGAATTATTAGTTTTAAGTAGCAATAATTAAAACCATTTAACTGTGTAGAAACAATGACAATACTAGTGTGCAAACAAATTAGTTCAAAATCATTTTAAAATAATATTACCAACAAAGTATTCACATACCAATCATATATGCTATCATCATCATCATCATGTCGCGCCATTAAAATAGATATCCCTGACCCTCTCTCCCCACCCCTGCTTATCGTTCATTGCTTCCAGCAGGTCTTCAGAGCTACATCCCGTATCGGTACAGAGCTGCTGTATATACGTTGGAGTTGGTCGTCCTGCCTTTGCTCGGCCCTGTAAAGGGGTCCCCAGGAGTGCATCACTTATGAGCTCGTCCGCACTTCTCCAGCAGTGTCCCGCATGTCTGGTTCGTCTAATTTTGATAATTTTGTTCAATATTGCTCGCAGCATTCATGAGTAGTTGCCGTCAAGCTTTTTCTCCATACGTTTAGTTAGTGTCCATGAATTGCATCCATTGAGCAGTATCGACACGGCCGCTGCTTAGAAGAAACTAAATCTGTTCAAACAAACGTCTGGTGTTTGATTGTTACTGTTACATAGCAATACTTAAATCAATTTACCTATCTTCAAACAAGTGATTAATGGTAAATAGAATTATTTATATTTGTGTTAGAAATAACTGAAACCATTTAACAGTGTGATGAAATAAAAGGCTTAGGCTCGTTTAAGAATGTTATCAACAAAATGGGTTAACAAAATATATATGTTATTAAGGTATAAAGAGGATTTGGCATTAGATAACCCACAATGGTTGATACGCCATAAAAACAAACCAAACCAAATCATGTATATTTTATATATATGTATAAAGAGGATTTGGCATTAAATAACCTACAATGGTTGATATACCAATCAATATCATATCAAATATTCAAATTTAATACAAATACTTTATATACAATTATATGGTTTCAAATAATTATTTCTATTTTTGAAGAATCTTTTGCTTACACACAGTTATAATAATATTCCTTGGAAAATAATTATTGGTTCAAGTACTTATTTTTAATACAGTCCATTTGTACACCATCATATGGTATCTAGTATTCCTATCGAATACGAATAATTTTTAAACAAATCTATTTCACCCCTTAGATAAGACTAACAGAAACAACCAATTCGGGTTAAAATGGACCATGGAGTAATGGCAAGGGATACTCTACACTTCCCATAACTCCAGAACTGGAGCCTCATCACCACATTCAGTTTAATTTTCTGTCCATGACACTCCTTTTGGGGAAGCGGGACTTTTTACCCCCCTGCTGGGGATCATCATCATTATCATGTCTCGTCACCCATATCTATCGTCCATCACTACCGGGAGGTCTTCAAGGCTATATCCTGTATCGGCACAGAGCTGTTGTGTATAGTTTTAGCTGATCGTCATGCTTATGCTCGTCCATGTGAAGGGGTCCACAGGAGGATGTCGCTTATGAGTTTGTCCTTACTTCACCAACAGTGTCCCGCATGTCTTGTTCATCTAACTGGGATGGTTTTCGCGATGGGTGGTAGGTGGCCGTATAGCTGCTGTTTTGTTGGGTATTGCCTCCTGGATTTGTTCATTTTTGCTCGCAGCATTCTTGTTTAATTGCTGCCAAGTTTTTTCTCCATACGTTTAGTGCGCGTCCATGTAGTGCATTCATTTAGCAGTATCGACAAGACAGCTGCTTGGAAAAAACTGCGTTGTATTTTATCGATCAGGTCTGACATCCATATGACCAATAGCATATCGTTAGCTGTCCATGCCTTTGCTAGTCGCGAGTTGATGTCTTTCTCGGTAGATGAGATACTGCTTCCTACGTAGGTGAACTTGTCCACTAGTTTCAGAGAACTACAATTTAGTGTGGAGATGTCACCTCTTCGATTAAAGCACATGTATTTCGTCTTGTCTGCGTTGATATGGAGGCCTCTATGCCAGCAGCTGATCGTTCCATACTATGCACTATGTTATCGGCGTAGTCAGCGTCCGTAATTGTTTGTGCGGGGTATCTTCTGCTTCTTTCTTTTGCCAACTTGAAACCGTTATCTTTCATCATATCAACAGACGTTCTAAGCACGTAGTCTAGCCAGATGATAAATAGGTATGGGGCTAATATGTCTACTTGCAGAACCCCTGCTACAATGTCGAAGTAGTTTGTGTCTCCATCTGAGGAACGGACTTTTACTTTTGGGTTTTTATTTAGCATCATTATGGTTGCAACGGTTTTATTGGGTAGGCCGTTGGCGAATTGTATTTGCTCCATCTTCCCTCTGTGTATGGAGTCAAAGGTCTTGGAGAAGTCGACAAATAATATTGTTGCGTCAAGGTTTTTTTTGCACGTACACCTTCTAGAATTCGACGGATTGTCCAAATTTGTAATGTCGTGGATCGATTTTTCCGAAAGCCATTTTGGTTCTTCCTAAGTATTTTCTCAGTTTTGGGTTCAATGTGGTTGCGTAGTTGAACATTGTAGATCTTGGCTGCTATGGATATAAGGGTTATACCTCGGTAGTTCTTGGTTATTCTGTGGTCACCCTTTTTAAGGAAGAGGAGGATGCATCCCTTTGTCCATCTGTCTATTGTGTTTTGTTTATATATGGCATATTACTGTGTCGGCGGAGTATGTCGTCGAATTCCCAGGTCGGCATATTCTAAGCTACACCGACAGGGCCGTATAATCATTTTTAATAATTCAACTGAACAGAATATCTGACTTAAGTTTTTGTTTTAAAATCGGACATTGATGTTTAATTACTTTTTGATCAGTTTTTTTTTTTATTTCTTTATCTATTCAACAATAGAAAAGACGTATATATTTGAATTAGTCATTTTTAAAAGAGAAAAACATGCAACGTGCCGGTATCGGGATTTCCAGATCAGTTTTTTTTTTATGTTTGTAATCAGTTTAATTTAATTCTTGAAAATGAAATAGGTTTAGAGAATTATTTTTTTGAAAATGAAATAGGTTTAGAGAATTGTTTTTTATTCATTGCGGACTTTTTGTCCTCATCTTGGTAGTTTTTGTGTTGTTTCTTCTTTCACTACGTTTCGGCCAAATTTCACCTTTGGCCTTCTTCAGGTGATTTACGGCGACTTCGGATAGGAATGCTGAGTCTTGTAACCGTATCCCCAGTAATTACACTATTTACCAACCCCTCCGCTCGGGCTGGATATGACACAAGGTCAATTTGTAAGCGGAGTTTAACAGGTTTCAATTCAGAGTTTTCCTTCTCCTAGACTAGTTGCCTCACCAAGGCTGAAGAACCTAGTCTGTCCTACTATTTACCCATAGCTGGAGGGAGAATAACTGGATTCATACCTTTCCCAAGGGTATTAGTGCTATGTGAAATGCAATCAGTCTCGTCCAGGATTTGAACTCGTGTCGCCAGTAATTACTGCCTTCCATAGTTGTTGTCTATCGCACCACGTTTTTGACCAAGTAAACCTCTGGCCGACTTGGGTAGGATTGGAAACCGCTATCTTCTGACAATGCTCACCTTGCCCGAAACGTAGTGAAAGAAGAAACAACACAAAAACTACCTAGATGAGGACAAAAAGTCCGCAATAAATAAAAATTAATTCTCAGAATAAGAAGCCTCATCTCAAAATGATTCCAATTAAAGACATTTAAAAAGGTTTAGTTTTTTGTTTAATGGCATATCAACCTTTGTGGGTTACTTAATACCAAAGCCATCCTTCCCTTTGGAAAGGTATGTATCCATCACTTCCCTTTCCACTATCGGTAAAAAGTAAAACAAACTAGGCTCTTTAACCATGTTAAGGGAACCAGTTTAGAAGAAGGAAAACTCTGAATTAAACCAACTGTACTTCATTTAAAAGTTAGTCCTTGTCTCATATTCTGCTCATGGTGGCGGAGGTGTTGGGTAAATATACTCTTTATGCGTCTGGATTCTGGTCAAGTCACCTAATTAGGGTAATTACGCAATCAAATATCTGTTTTCCATGATTGCTGTTATTTCTGTTCAGACGCGTTGCAACGAAGAAAAACTAAGACTGACACGATTCTTTTCTCAGACTAATTAATTTTGTCAACTAAATAAACAACTTTCTATTAGTCTTGAAGAGTTAACTCCCATGTAAAGTAATGAGCTCAATAAACAAAATATCTTTCTTTTGCATTGTTGTGACGTTGCAACTGGTTTATTGAAATAGAAAGGTGTGCCAAGATGACTTGTTGAGAGGTGACATTTTTTAAACAAGGATTGACTGATTGGTTCATTGACTGATTGATTCTAATGGCATATCAGTCGGTTTAGGGTTATTTTATGCCTAGAGGTAAGAGAATTGCGCTCATTATACATTTAAATTTACATTGTGTCGTAATTTCTTTAGAGCTTATATTCTTGTTGTATGGTTTCAAGTATTCCTATCTAATACTAATGATTCATACAGTTATATGGCTTCAAGTAACTAATGATATTTTGTAAACAAGTGTAGCTTGAGGTAACTATTCTTAATACAAATAATTTATAGTTATATGGTATCAAATGTTCCTAACTAATACTAATAATTTTCAACCATATCTAATTGACCTATAGATTGGACCGTAATAAGTAATACCGCTCAGGAACACAGTGGACCTGGGAGTAATAGCGATGAAGAAGTACAGTATACTCCTCAGATCTTAAGAAATGGAACCTCATCATCGGATGCTGTTTTGTGAAATACCCAAGATACTCCTTTTTATTTGGGGCAGTAAGTTTAAAACTTTTGCAGTAAGCGCATTCTAAGCCGACTGGACAGTGTAAACAAGGAAGTATCTATTTAAAAGAGTTTCGAAATTCTATATCAGATTTTTTTGATATTTGAAATATGAATATTGTGAGGATAAGTGCAACAATTTTATTATGAATGGAGTGATAGAAAAAGTATATGTTGGATTATATATATATAGGCTTGGAATTTTTTCTATGTGAAGGAACCTCAGATTGGAAGAAGTCAGAGACCGCAAAAACAGACAGAATCGGATACATGCACTCCCATAACTCCGAGTTTCGTGTATTCACTCTCATCAGACAGCAGATCTGGGTTTTTTTTAAATCTATCATAATCAGAACTCTGCTCTAATTTCCCGTAACTCAGAGTTTCGTATTTTCATCATTACATCATTTCGTATTTCGTATTTTCATCATTACATCATTTCGTATTTTCATCATTACAGTCACTCTGAGCCGGGGCTCAGAGTGACTGCTTCAGTACAGCTTAGATACTTTTTAAAGAATGTTCAACCGCGTATAGTACGTACCATATTAATATTAACAAAATGATTGTAAACAAGTTGCCACCCACTTACGAGAAGAAAGTATATCGCTATTACTTTGGAGTCAAACTAACATTTCAGGATAAGCCATTCACTCCCCATGTTTGCTGTAAAACATGAGTGGAAAACTTCAAGGATTGGAGGAATGGTAAAAGGAAGAGTATGTTATTTATCATTCCAATGGTCTGGAGGGAAGGAAAAGATCACATGATGGACTGCTATTTCTGCTTTGTTTGTTTCTTTTTGGGTGTTTTATGGAATATCAACCCTTGTAAGTTATTTAAAGCCAAATCCATCTTTATACAAAAGAACAGTTTTATTTCAAATAATTCAATTTAGCATAAGTACACAGTTCGTCAGAAACATTTCTATTTCCAGCTATTCATTTTGGTCAAACAGTTCTAATTCCAACCATTCAGTTTAGAATAAGTATAGTTTTCGTTTACCCACAGTTGTCAAAACTGTTCTATTTCAAACAATTCAGTTTAGCATAAGGATACAGTTTAGTTCTATTTAAACCATTGATCAGACCCTATCAGGAGCTACCACTCCGGGCCAGAGTAAACTTGAGAGCAATAGCAATGAAGAGGTACTCCGTATTCCCTAAAGTCCCAGCATTACTGGAACTTCACCACCAGATTGTTCAGTTTCATATCCAGGACACTCGTTGGGGGGGTCTTACTCCTCTGCAGAGATACAGTCGGTGTATTTTACACCCCCAGCCGACTCTATTGCTTTATTTCTTTAATTCAACTATAAAATATACTCCATTTATTTTCTAGTTGAATTAAAGAAATAAAGCAAAATTTAGGGCTGATATATTCGCTCACATTGTGCTATTGTAAACTGAAAAATACACAAAAGAACCTATACTGTTCTATACATTATAAATAAGAGCTTGTACCTTAAAAATTTGATCTGATTAGAAAAAATGAGTAAGAATTTTGGATTCAGCATAAAAAATGCCTCAAAATCAGCTATTATAAATTCGACCGTGAAAACCTCGCAGGCCAATATAATAAGAAAAAACTCCCGTTTAGCGTATTTGATCCAGAATTATGGGGCTGTATACAACAACCTGTAGATTCTTAAAGACAATAGGACCACAGGCTCAACATGTATGTGATAATGCTGCGGTTTTAGAAGTAAGTAGATTTCTATGGAGTGAAATTTTTTGCCCTTACGTTCCCTAGTTTTGAATTGGTAGTTTTTTTCCTTCTCTTAGACTGGTTACCTTTCTAAGACTAAAGACTCCAGTCAACCCTACTACCTTACCCATAATACTGACATAGAAGAAAATAATATTCTATGCTTTTCCCGAGGGCATTAGCACCAAGTGAAATTCAAACATCCCCATCCAGAATTTGAACTCAAGTCGTCGAGTCCATTTTCCCCAACGATAACCGTTACATCTCGCCACAAAATATAAGTCACCCAATGAGAAAATAACTCATTAATGATGGTTTTCTGTTAACGAAAATTGGTTACCTCGGATGACATACTTGGAGTTGTGGATACTTGTTTCTTTAAAAATTTACTTTCAAATATCGACTAATTTTTTCTTAATTCCCGGTAAAAACGATGTTGTTCTGAACAACAATAGACATCCTCTTCACGTCCAGGAAGTTCTTTCAGACAGAAATCTATATTTTTCTCCTCCGAACTCGTTGTATCTGATTCAACAGTCGGGAGCCGTCTAACAGTTGGGTGCCTATGTCTATAATACCCCGACTTCCAAGTAGACTGTGGCTAAATGAGTGCTGGAATGTTCCTCAGAGATAAACTGAGAAGTTTTCATCAGATACGTTGAAGAGACAGTGTTTACAATACACAGCATTCAATTTTGGCAGGGGAAAATGTGAAAGAATTAAAGATTAAATGAAAAGTTGGCAATGATATACAATATCAGGTCCGTCGGATTCATTTTCCAGCATTTAATATGAGCACACATCTATAACAACATACAAAAATTTGACAGAAACACCCAAAGTCCGGAGTTATTGTGAGGTATTGCTGGGGTTCTATGGGTTAATGGTAATGATCGTTAGGTTCCGAAACAGCCAACATCTGATTAAGACTATGTCAGCGGCATAACTGTTTCTAATAGCAGTATGGGTATAAAATAATACGTATATAGCTAGATAAATAAATTCAAAGGTAAACACACAACAGCTCCACTTACAACCTAATAAAACTTGCAAACCAACTAGACGCAGCGATATCAATTCTGAACTGAGAATAGTTTCGTTACTGATTGCCTAATGTGGCAAAATTGAACCCTTTTTGCTTGTTATAGTCCACTTTAGCGACTCAGTTCGCTGTTTATCAACTTGATCCCTATTTACTACTTTTAACCGAATCTGACAAACCGAAATTTAGCTTACAACGTATAACCCGAATGGTTCACTCAGTTGAGTTTAATACTTGTAGCCCAATCTGGAAACCCTGGCTCTAAATTGATTCTTGTAGCCTAATCTGGAAACCTTGGCTCTAAATTGATTCTTGTAGTCCAATCTAGAAAACCCAGACTCTAAATTGCTAATTGTCGCCTATTCTGAAAGCCCTTGCTGTAAATTGCTATTTGTATTCAAATCTGAAAACCTTGACTCAAAATTGCTACTTTTAGTTCAATATTGAATCCCTGGCTGTAAATTGCTACGTGTACTCCAATCATGAAACTCTAACTCTAAGTTATTATTTGTAGCTCAGTCTGAAAACTTAGACTCTAAATTGCTTCTTGTACTCTAATCTGAAAATCCTGACTCTAAATTGCTCTTTGTACCCCAATCTGGAAACAATGGCTCTAAATTGTTACTTGTAGCCCAATTTAGTAACTCTGGCTCTAAATTACAATTTGTAGCTGAGTCGGAAAATCTTGAATTGAATTCGCTACCCAATCTGGAAAATCTTTACGCAGTGCACTACTTGTAGTATCCCAATCTTGTAACCCCGAGTTCATTTCAGTACTTGAAACCTAACAAGAAAATCTGAATACCGAAGCAGATATTATCATCAAACTCTACAGCATTGAAACTCGACAGAAAAAATTTAACCTCGAGACCAAAAATAAGATTACATAGGTACGATGTATACTCATTTTTATACAGCTATTTATTGATATTTTTGATGGCAGATTTTCAATGTTTGGAAATAAATAACAGCTATTAATATCCGTTTTTAATGTTTGGTGTACTTCAAAAAATGATAAAATCCTGATATCTTTGGTTTAGAAAAATAAAGTTCTGAAAAAAAAATGCTTTGAGTGTACTATTATGGGCGATAATGTAACTATCTATTGAGTTGAGCGCAAAATACAGGATCACCTCGTTAAGATCAAACTAAAAACTTTCTCGAATATTTTTTATGACTGATCAAGAAACTAATACTCCACGACAGGAACTCAAAATTCTCCACTTTTGTATGGATTACAATCTTAAAGTGAAAACTACCGTTGAAGAATAAATTGTAATATATCCGAGAAAAGGGTTGCTCATTGTGGAGTAAAGATTAACAAGCAGCTCTCGTAAATCATTACTTTTGAGAAGTGAATTTGATCCTCACCGTGTGCCTTATGACGTTGTACTAAAATAAACCAAAATTTAGTAAATAAATACAAGAGAAAACGTCTTTACTCGAATAGCAGTAAGGCAACTAGCACATAGTCTACTGACTTTCAATCAAGTCAAGCTTTAAGTCCCGATTCTCACTTGAACACCGAAGTTTGACAGTACCATTACATGGTACAAATAGGTGCTTCTAGCGCTACGATGTTCAGATGGAAGTATGTGCTAGTGTGGTCCCAGTAGACATTTGTACTACTACATGGATGCCTCCACCACCACATGTCTAACTTGTCCATGAGTATAGTACAACGTCTTAAGAGTCATTCGGACCTCTTGATAATCTCGCCGCAAGAAAAGCGTCGAACACACAAAAACCCCATCTTGGTTCGCTAATATAAAAGTTTATTCGCTACAACACTTTTAGTGGTCGTCGAGAAGAAAGAAACAATGTATGAAAACTGGGTCGACAAAGAGAAACAAAATGTTGTGAGGAGAAAAAGAGCTGAGTCAGACCTTGAATTTACTTTGACGTAGTTCTAACACGTTCTTCCTAGTGGGATCCGTCCTCACAGGTTCGCGTCTGGGTGTGAGACACCCCAAAATGAGGACCGCAACTTTTGGATATCTTTACCTCGCCGCGTTCGGCTGCCTACTAACCCCTTCTCTGTTTTCCATCCCGCGTTCACTCTTAACTTCTGTCCCGTTTGAATCTCCGTCAGCCAATTGGAACTCGTTGTCTATTTGCTGCTTATTCGTATCTTTTTTTTTAACCCGAGCTTGGTTTCTTTGTTTAATGGCATATCAACCTTTGTAGTTTATTTAATGCCTAAGCCATCCTTCTAGAAGAACAGTAGAGGTACTTTTTAGCCCATCGCTGGGAAGATAAGGGGATTCATACCTTTCCCAAGATAATCTGTTATTGCGCGACTGGAGTTTGAACTCGTTTACTACGATTCCGCAGTCCAGTGGTTTAACCATTACACCACGATGACACTCCCATTAACCCGGGCGTCCCTTATTATTTTACACGACGGCAATGTGCCAGCTCATTATTTAATTGGGGAATCAAGTAGACATTAAAATGTAAGAAAAAGATTTAAACAAATAAATATTCTTACTAGTTTCTGAGAAATTCTTTGGCTACAATATTTCCTCGTCTTCCATTTTTGCAACGGTCTTCTTGACAGAGTATAGAATATGCTGACAGTATTTCTTTGGGATTATCTTTAGTGGAAAAGCAGAACTGATATTACGAAGACATTACCAGGGAAAGATTCTAATAATGTGTCGACAGGAATATTGAATAGGTGGAAACTTTAAATCTCAGTATTATGAAGGAACTTTTATAGAAATGTCAACATTTGTTTAAACACCCTGTATTATCTAAGTGCCTTACACCATTTGGAGAAAATAATGAGATTTGCAAGAAATTGTTATTAAGTTAAAAATATAAAATAACACAAGAATGTACCTTTAGTTAAATTGGAGTGAGACCATAAACGGAAAAGGCTACTGTCTTTCGGTTGTAATTACCGCTTAAATTACCGGTTCCCCATGCGCATCGAAGTTAAGAAGCAATGATCACACTCATTACTTAATGGGTGACCCATTAGGAACTAAATTCATAACAAAAATAATTTTAAACAAAGAAAAATTCTGATTAGTTTCTCAGAGCATCTTTGAACTAAATACTTCCGGTTTTTCAATCTTTTTTGGTGGGGGTGCATATCTAGCATACTGCTGACCGTGAAAAAATATGAATCTGACCTCTTCAGTTCCATCATGTAGGAGGCGAAAAATATTTTTGCATTTCATATCTACGTCACTGTCTTTCTTCGTTTGGGGACCAAAATGGAGAAATTATTGTCGAAATTCAAAAACCTAAAAAATAATGTTAAAATAAAAAAATAAAAAATACTTACGCGAAAAAGTGTTTCCCTTTATGTTCACTTGTTTCTCGCGTCAAACGATGTAAAAAGTACCTTAAATTTCGGGCGTGGTACCAAACGTGGAAACAACAGCAGAAAGTACCAGATTTGGTACAAACGTACCAACCTTGGCAACCCTGGCTGTGATCACGTTTTAAACTTTGATAGCAGAGAATAAGGTGTGAAAATGTCTGATGCGAAACTTCTCTTTTTTAACTTGATTCTTTCTTTACATTCTTCTCTTCTTCAGCTGAACGTTTCAACTTTATTCGTTTTATTTTATTTTTGGTTCCTGGATGCCATTGCTCTGGTGCTGTTGTCTCTTGTTTTCTTTTCAATGTTGCTTTTGTTAAACCTTTCCGTTTTTTTGGTTTTGCTTTTTTTTTATTTGCTTTTTTTTTTTTGCTTGTTCGTTTTATTTATTATTATGACAAAATGTTACAACTTTTTTTTTCTAATCTCTACGGAAATCTTATTTTCTACTTCCGGGGCAAACAGAGATTTGCCTGACGCTGCTTACGGCTGTAGAAAAAAATAACTTCACTTTTAGATAACAGATCCCTGTCAAAAAAAATTCTAACTTAATTGTATAAAAAAGCTGTCAAAATTTTAATTTTTTTTCAAATAAAAAGAAACTTAATAAATAATTATTTAATAAATATTTCTGAGATTTATTCAATTTGATTCAATCCATTTTTATTTTTTTTTGGCAGAATACTGCTATTCAAGCAAAGATCATTTTCTTTTCTTTTTTTTTTTTTTTTCTTTTTTCTAAATTTATTTTTTGCTCATTTATTATAGGAACATTTTAAGTTTTTCAAGATGTGTGCCTGTGCTTTTATATCCTTCTCTTTTTCTTCCTCCTCTTTTTCCTCCTCCACCTCATAATCCTCATCACTATCTGCAGCAGGAATATGAGGGATTCTTTTTTGCTAAATTCGCCATATAATTTTCGGGTTTTTTTTTTTTTTTTACCGCCCTTTTTATTATTCCCTCCTTTTTCTTTTCCTCTTCACCTCGTCATCAAGCTCCCTACAATCTTCTTCTTCATCTTCTTTACTAGTTACAACCCTTAATTCTTTTTACGTTTTCGACGTCACAACCACAATTATCATCATCTCATCCTTTTCTTTCTCCTCTTCCTCTTTCTTCTCTTCATTCTTTTTTTTTTTCACCAATCAAGTTGATTTTCCCTCCTCCATTTTCTATTGACTTCATTTTCTTTTAATCCCTCTTCTCAACCAATTCTATTTTCTATCTACAACTACTACTACTACTATCATTATCGTTATTTCACTGCTCGTGATTTCTTCACACCAGCATTAACTGGTGGTATTTCACTAGAATCTGCAAGTCTTCTCAGGTCTCCAGGACTCTTCTCGGTATTCTAGCCGTCTTAACAATGCAGTTGTGTGGATAGTCTCGATTCGTCCTCCTTCAACTCTTCCAGTATTTTTTCAAAGGTTTTAGGGATCATTCCAAGTGCCCCAATCCCGATTAGTATCACCGTCACTCACTTGTTTTTTTATTATTATTATTATTATTATTATTATTATTATTATTATAGCAGCTGTTGTTGCCATTATGATTTTTTTGTCTTCAATATAATAGCCATAATCTGATCTTTTTACATTTTTAAAACCACAATAAACATATCTTCCTTCTTTTATTCATCTTTGGTTTGAGTTTTCTTTATTTTATCATTTTATTTTTTTCTGGTTTTCGTTTTGTCTTTTTTTTTTTTTTGTCGTATAATAATCATTATCGTTCCTTCTCATTCTTTTCACTGGGAAGATCAGTATATATATATATATATATATATATATATATATATATATATATATATATATATATATATAAACGAACGTCAAGAAATCTCCCTTGTTACTCAGTAGATATGAGTCAGTTACCTTCGGAAAATTCTCGTACCTAATCGCTACCCACCACGGCCAGGCACTTCCCACCGCAACTATTACCCTCTTGCTCCACCATTCCATGCTCTCGCTTTTTCTCGTGTAAGATCCTAAAGATAACGAGAGTTTGTTTCTTTCACACCTTATGTCGCGATTAGCATCGGGCGTAAACTGTCAAGTGAACGAAGGCAAATGACATTAGCTTATCGGCGTCAATCTTTTTCCCTGGGACGACGCATCGTCAACATCACTCACCTTATCTGTTATGCACCTTGTTATGTTTGATACACTTCTATGTTATACACTTGTTATGTTATTTGCTGTTATGTTATACACTTGTTATGTTATACACTTATATTATTTGCTATTATGTTATACGCTTGTTATTTGCTGTTTTTCAAGTGTGGTTTCAGTCATTCGATTCATATGTTCATTGCTTCTTTCTTACATTCATTCATTCTTTCTACTTTTACAAATCTCTTAGGGGTTTTTTTTCATTTATTCATTGTGCTTTTACTAGTCTTTCTGATTTTGGTTTGTTTGTTTGTTTGGGTTTTATAGCATATCAACCTTTGTAGGTTATTTAATGCCAAATCCATTTTTATACAAATGATTGTTTGGGTTTTATGGCATATCAACCTTTGTAGGTTATTTAATGCCAAATCCATTTTTATACAAATGATTGTTTGGGTTTTATGGCATATCAACATTTGTAGGTTATTTAATGGCAAATCCATTTTAATAGAAATAAACAGTTCTATTTCAAACAATTCAGTTTAGCATAAGTACACAGTTTAATTGTCAAAAATATTTCTTTTTTCAGCTATTCAGTTTAGTCAAACAGGTCTAATTCAAACAATTCAGTTTAGTATAAGTATAGTTTTTGTTTACACACAGTTAAATGTCAAAACAGTTCAGTTTCAAATAATTCAGTTTAGCATAAAGACACAGTTTAGTTCTATTTGACTCGTAGATAGGACCTTATCAGGTGCTACCATCCCGGGCCAGAGTGGACCAGGGAGCAATGTCAATGAAGGGGTACTCCGCATTCCCCCAAAGTCCCAGAATTACTGGAATCTCACCATCAGATTGTTTTGTGTCATATCCAGAACACTCCTTGGTGGGGTCTTACCTCTCTACAGAGATACAGTCAGTGTATTCTACAGCCCCAGCCGACTAAGTTATTCTGATTTTTGTTATATATTTCTGTTATATATTTTGTCCTTTAGTATTTTTTATTTTTTTATTTTCTTTCTTCTTGTCTTTTATTTTTTCTTTCATTTTAGAATTCTTTCTTTCTTTTTTGTGTATTTTGCTTTTTATTTGTCCTTAAACATTTCTTTCACTTTTGGAAGTATTTCTCACTTCCTTATTGTAAACTTTATCTTTCCCTTGAATCTTTCTTTCTTTCTTATATCGTTCTTTCTACTTGCCTTAAATATCTTTCGTTTCTTTCTTTCAACCTGTCATTAACCCTTTCTTTATATTTATCTTTAAAGAAAGAAAGAAAAAATATATTAGTCTTATAAATATTATTTTAGAATCTATAAGCTAAAAGTAGTTTAAGTACATAAATGAATTGAAATAACAGAAAATATATGAAAATAAAAGTATAAATTCTAGCTTTTTTATGTTATCAGAAAAGTCCAGTTTATAGTGATCAATGAACTGAATATCGTTTTTATTGTGGAGATTGGACTGTTCTAGTGACGTCTCTCTCTCTCTCTCTCTCTCTCTCTCTCTCTCTCTCTCTCTCTCTCTCTCTCTCTCTAAATTTTTAATCGCTCTGAGCAGATCTTCTAGTCTGCATCTGGTGTCCATACAGAACTGATATATGTAAGTCTTTGTGGGTCGGCCAGTTCTGGTGTGTCCATTGTAAAATGTCGCATATAAGTTTGTCTTGTGATTGTGTAAATGTGTTTATATATATATATATATATATATATATATATGTGTGTGTGTGTGTGTGTGTGTGTGTGTGTGTGTGTGTGTGTATGTATAATTAGATTTATACATTTAATGCCATGGTTTCATGAAGTTTTACAAACAACAATCATCACGCAGATAGCGAAAGGAAATGAAGAAATCGAAAAAATCGAAAAATACAGTCAAAAACCGCTGGAATTGTGTACAAATCTATATGTGTGATTGTGAGGATGTGTGGAGGGTTATAGTTGCGAATTATTGTGTGTGAATGTGTAAGTGGTGTTTATGTGTATGAAGATACATACGCAGCGCGATAAACTTGAGGTTGTTTACTAGGAGAATGTAGTTGTAACAAAGTTTGCTACAGTAGAGCAGAGAAAAAATTATTTATTTATTTCTGTATGTACTTGGGAGCATAATTTGAGGAGGTGATTATAATTAAGGAACAAAACATCATCATTGCATTTCGAAGAAAATAAAATAAAGACATGATTTGTAAGCGTAAATAAGTGAGTGTAGTATGGTAGGCCAGTGATTTTTATATATATATCTATTTATTATTATTATATGACAACTCTCTCTCACAGATATTGAGCACTCTCCAAATTATATAGCACTTGGTTCGCCATAAACCCACAAAGTGAATTATGACAACCAACAGTTACTATATATATATTAATTAAACTTCAATCTATATATAACTCACTGAATTAAAAAAAAAACTTACTGGCTTTGTTGTTATTTTTATAATGCCCTACATTGTGTTAGCTCTTTCATGTTGTTTCGTTGATTATTCTAGTGTAGATTTGTCTTATGTCAATATAGGGTCCGAGAGATATATTGATATGGACAGTCTAAGTATACTCAATGTAATATAAAATATTTCGGAAAGAATCGTAAATTTCAACGTATAAGCTTATCTGGCATATAAATCGATCTCAAGCTTTTTACCTCAAATGTCTGCTTTAGACCTATGGCTACAAAACTTACCCAGTAGGCCTAAATCAAGATAGGCTATAATAACTTGTAAATGTCTTATTAAACAGTTATCACTCCAGCAGTATATTGCATAAGTAATCTTTCGCTGACATCAGAATTACATCAGCAATATATGAAACAGGCAAATCTTGCTTATCAGAGCTTATATTTATATGAATACACAATCTACTGTACAATCATGAAATTGTGCAGATCAACAAAGTACCGTAGTTGCCTGACTGACCGGATGGGTGCTGCGGCTTTCCGGTCATTGTTTACAGTCAGTGCATCAACTGTTAAAAACGGCATTAATATATGTTGTGGTCTTCAGATAAGACCGGTGCAAGAACAACTCAAAACAACAGGTGAGAGGTAAACTTTAATGTATTCGCAGAAAAAGGAAGTCATACACAGGAAGTACTAGCCGTGCTCGGCTTGCAGTCCGTCTGTCAAATGTCTCGTAAGGAACAAGAAGTTATCTCCTCCGAGCGAGCTAAGCTCGGAGAATATGTTTAGGTTGGACGAGTCCATCTTTGGAGTATGGTAGGATATGTCCCCATAACAATATATTCAATTTGTGTGATAGTTTTTTTTTTTTCTTATTTCAGTCGTTGTGTTGATTTATTAAATTTGTTCACCAACGAGTTTAAGTAGGAAATAGTTGTGACAGTCTGCTGGAGTTACGGTAAATGGTGTGTATAGATTGTTTGGTGTACTATTCCGCTAATTGACCACCCTGTGGTAAAAGTTTATAATTTCGCCCTGCCATAAAATCGATCCCTAGGTTTGTAGAAATTCTTACAGTCTTAAAAGTCAACTTGAACGCTACAGATTACGATATATATATATATATATATATATATATATATATATATATATATATATATATATATATATATATATATATATATATAGTATTCTTTTTTTCTGTATATTTCGAATATTTTTTTTCATCCTTGTTCTTCAGCTCTGATGACGGTTTTAATTGTAAGAAATGGGGTCGTTTTATCAGCTTCAGGTAAAAGCCAAATGGAACCTCCCAATTATAAAATGTATATTAATATTAATTGCAAATGAATCAATACAATGAATGATCTGTAACTAGCTTTTAATAGTTACCTCTTTTAGAAAATTATAATGTTTTGTGTGAGTGCGAACATATACTCTACACTCTTATTATTATGTTACAAACTGAAGTGAAATTGCTTCATTCTCGAAGAACCTATTAATATTGCGCTAACAATAATCTCGCTTCGATGTACTATTTTGGCTGTGTTACAGAACATACATGCAAAACTTGAACTATTAATATATATATATATATATATATATATGTGTGTGTGTGTGTGTGTGTGTGTGTGTGTGTGTGTGTGTGTGTAACGAGGATATATCGTTATACTTGATATTATCTACAGTATTGATAACTGAATGTATGCAGATTTTCTTGTCAAAAAAGACCTTTGAAAATGTTAATGAAATATTGGTTCATTGAATATGGTATACAATGTATTCCGAGTTGTCTAAGAAGTTAATATAGAGTAGAGGGTCTAAAAAAGTGAAATGTGTGATTGCTACAGAAATCAGTGAAATGGAATTAATAGATTTTAATGATATGCAGATCATAATCTTGAAGTCTTTTTTTTTAATGTTCTAATGACTCCTGAATAAATAATTTTAAAAGATGATTTTAAAAACGTTTTATCACTTCCACGATTTAAAGGAAAATTCCTATTTCAAGAGACAGACAGACAGACAGACAGTTTCTGGTATGTTTCTGAGCTCTCGTTCGTATTTGTTCGTGTTTATCTAAACTCCGGACACGATGTGACTCAGGGTCAGTTTTAAGCGGAGCACGGCTGGTTTAAATTCAAAGTTTTCCTTCTTATAGATTGTTGAGCAAACCAAGGCTATTTACCTGTTGTTGAAGAAAGAAAAGAGGGATTCAGTGTCTTTCCCAAAGGCATTAGCATGAAGTGAAAGATAAATAGCCGCGTCAAGGATTTGAACTCGAGTCTTCGATTCCATTTCTTATGTCGATAACCGTCACACTAATTGCGCCTCGTGCGTATGTGTTGCCCTCATTAATCGATTATGAAATACATCGACTAGATTGAATGATCATCTTTACATTTTTTTGATAAATTGTTTCTTTTTTGTTTGCACACAGTCCTATTGAATACGAATACATTTCAAACAGATGTACATGATCCAAATTTTTTTTCAGAGTGTACCTGGGAGTAATGACAATGAAAGGTTACTCCTTACTACTTAAAACTGTAGAACTGGAGCCTTGCTGTCAAATGCAGTTTCGTGTCATACCTAGGACATCCCCAATTTGTGGGGTGGTGTCTCATTACACTACAAGAAATACAGACGCACTGACAAGGTACCTTTAATTTCGAAGCGTCCCTCGTAGAATAAAGGAGAATTATGATACGATGTTATCTACTTCTAATTTTGATAATAGCGATATTAACATTAGTTTTATGGTGGCAGTTATTTATGTTGATGACGATGGTGATGGTATCCTGTTATAATTATAGAGAAAATAGCATGGTAGTGTTCGCGTGTGAATAAGAATTATATTTCTTTTGACAATTAGCATTTTAAAACGTTCTGATAAGATGATAGAAATTAAATTTTTAAAATGGAGATGATAGCCTTGACAAAAATAAACGAGTTATCTTCGAGGGTATCTTACAAGACCAATAACCTGATAGTTGGCAGCCATCTTCTGTTTTAATCTTGAATATCGTCTTTGAATAATTATTTTCTGCATATTCATTATCTGGCGACCTCCTCATAACATTAATTTTCATAGAAAATCAAGAAAAGTTATAAAGACTAGTTTAGATGTGAACGTTTAAAAAAAAGCGAGGATGGGGAAAGAAGAATTGTGTGGTGGAGGTAGGCTCTTTTTATGGGAGGTCAAATATTTTCGAATCTGAAATATTTCTTCTTGAAGAGGTTTCTTTAAAATTCATTTTATTGTTTACTGTAGACCATAATGATTCATATATATATATATATATATATATATATATATATATATATATATATATATTACAACAGTGTATAGTTGTCACTCTCTCACTTGGTGGGTTTGTGGCAGACCAAATGCGGTATCCTTTGGAGAGTGCTCAATATCTATGATAGAGTTATCATATGATAAATAAATATATATTAGTTTTTATATATATCTAATAGCATGGATGCTTAACTGCAACCACTGTTTTTATGCTGTCTTTATTCGGCAACCATCAGGCTGGTATATATATATATATATATAAGAGTTATGGTACCCAAACTGCGGACTGTAATGAACTCTTCCTGTTGCTATAATTACCGAGAGATTATTCATCTCGGTGTGGGTTCCCCATCCTCGGTCAGCCGTGTTTGACTCGGGCACGGATCTGGCCGAGTGCTGGCTGGTTGACTCACCATTTCCTCCGGCCTCAGGGGGCCCATCCTCCAGGCTTTTTTTTATTGCCTGGTGCCTGAGGTGCCCCTAATAAGGGGAATGCCGACAGGGCCGAAGGTACTTTTGGTAATGCCGTACGCGTGTGGGCTGCGGCCCTGCGACCGGACCCACCTTAAAAACTTGTCCGGTGGTAGGACAGATGAAAAATACCGAGTTCTCCCCAGCCTAACACTTTGGCAGTGAGACTGGCGTCCAACACCTTTTTATCTATGTTGTATTATACTTTCGTTAATATACTTTGTTCTATTTAAACCCGAGTTTGTGTCTTTCTTCAGGACCCTTTATTGGTCCACAACAATAAGTTAGGATAGTGCAAACACAGTTATCAAGCGCTGTTGATTCTGTCTATAAACTATCTATACTTAGATATCTATGTTCTATTATCACCAATTGATACCATTCTTTGCTTATATACATAGCAAATTACGGTATATGTATATGAGCCGGGGCATCGACTTCTTTGAATTCGTAGCTGGAGTCTTGCAAGGAGATATAGTAAAAGTAAGTAAAGTTGGCGACCATAGTCGAGGGTGACCCGAAGGCTCCCTTTTCGATAGCTACTACACCAAGGTGTAGGGGAGGGCGCAACTCCTTTCCCTGGATTGCTCCACGTTACCCTTGATCCCTACCTTATAATGCTGAGTGTTAAGCCAGGAGGCGTCAAGTACCATTTTTTGAGTCTTTGGTATGACTCGACTAGG
Source organism: Sepioteuthis lessoniana (assembly GCA_963585895.1). Classification (NCBI taxonomy): domain Eukaryota; kingdom Metazoa; phylum Mollusca; class Cephalopoda; order Myopsida; family Loliginidae; genus Sepioteuthis; species Sepioteuthis lessoniana. The sequence continues at coordinate 141,660,711 of OY757905.1, read as the reverse complement.
TCTCCCGGGCTATTGGGGAACACTCTAACCGCTAGGCCAATGTTCGGTAATGCCCCTTGATTACGTACTACGAACATCAATAGACCTAATAAAAGAAGATGGTTTAACATAAAAAAAATAAGAAGCAAACGATATACCGCAGAAACTATAACCGACACAGACTACGCAAATGATCTAGCGCTTCTTATAAATGCACTTGCCTAAGACGAATCCCTGCTGCATAGCCTGAAACCAACGGAAAGAAAAAATGGCCTCGATGAAAACGCAGATAAAACATTTTTCATAAGTTTTATAGAAAATTGAGCTATCTCCACTTTAAGGACCAAGCTTCTGAAATTAATAGACCAGTTCACATAACTTAAAAGCAACATCCCTTCCACTGAAAGTGATATCAACAGATGCATAGGGAAGGTACGAGCTGTAATTGACTGGTTGTCGATCATATGGAAATTTTATCTCTCTGATAATATAAAGCAGGGGTTCTTCCAAGCTGTGGCTGTGTCGGTACTACTGTATGGTTGCATGACCTGAAATCTAACGAAATGCATGAAGAAAAAGCTTGATGGATACTACACAAGAATGCTACGAGCTATTTTGAACAAATCCTGGAAGTAGCACTTCACAAAATAACAGCCACTTACCTCCTATCTCACAAACCTTCCAAGTAAGACGAACAAGATATGCTGAACACTGCTGAAGAAATAAGGACCAACTCAAATGCAACGTTCTACTAGTGGACACACTAGTAATGACTAGCAAGAATATACTTACTTATATAAGCTCTGTGCAGACACTAGATGCAGTTTAGAAGACATGGCTGGAGCGATAGACGATAGGGACGGATGGCGAGAAAGAATCAGGGAACTCCATGCTGTCAACATGATTTAATGATAAACACACACACACACATACACACACACACATACACACAGGTGGGAGGAAGAAAGAGAGAGGATGAGAGAAAGAGAGAGCTTGATCTAATTATTTTTATTTTTTATTTTTAAGGACTAAAGAATCAAGAAAATTGACGAATAAGTGGAATAACAAACAACAACTTAGCTTATTATTCCTCTTGTTGAGATGAGAACTTGTCAACAAAATCAAGGTTTATGCTTTATATATAAATATGAATATAAATATATATGCGTGTGTTTACATATTTGCACGCAAATTCAAATATATGTATACACCTCCGTGCTTTTTTTTTTTAAATAGGGGTGAATGTATATGTGTACACATATAAATTAATAGCTTAATGAGTGTATGAGTGCCTATTTGTTCTTCAACGTCAGCTTTTTTTTTGGGGGGGGGGAGAAGGTTTCGTGAAAGACAGCAGAGATTTTTCGATAAAATTCTAAAATTCGTGAACTATTTTATAATTATTCCCATAAGACTTTAAAAAACATTGGTTTACAAATAAGAACAACTGATAAAATACTTTATCAATAAATCTTAATTACTTTTGTTCAATAAAACTAGTAAAAACACACAAGCAACCAAAGATACATACAGAGACAATGGCAATATATATATATATATATATATATATATATATATATATATATATATATATATATACATATATATATATATGTGTGTGTGTGTGTGTGTGTGTGTGTGTGTGTGTGTGTGTGGTTTGCTATATTTATAAAGGAGTTCTCAGTATAGGTGATATAATATATGTAGATCTAGGTTATGACAGCATAGACACAGTCTATGGCACTTGGTGACTGTCATTTTCTCTCCTCTATCAACATCAGACCATATATATACATATATTTACCAAGGTCTCCGTACGAGCAAGATGAGGCACAAGGTCAATTTTTAAGTGCAGTTTAATAGGTTTGAATTCAGAGTTTTCATTTTCCGAGACCAGTTGCTATTCCAAGGTTAAAGAGACCAGTCTGCCCTCCTATTTTTCCATAGCAGGAGGGGAAATGGTTCCTAAGGTTATGAGCGCAAAGTGAAATGGACACAACCTTGTCCAGGATTTGAACTTGGTTTTCCGTATCCATTTTCTACAGTAGTAATCATTACATCACGAAACCACATATACACAAAGAGGTATTCATGGAGTGATGATTACTTTTATATAGATAGGATATATTTTGGGTCTTCATTTGCGGATATAAATATAACTGAGTGTGCGTGTGTGTACGCGTGTGTATGTGTGTGCGAGAGAGAGAGAAAGAGAGAGAGAGAGAGAGAGATTATGCGTGTGTGTGTGTGTGTGTGTGTGTGTGTGTGTGCACGCGCGTGTGTGTTGAGAGACCTAGTCTAAAAAGAACATAAAGATTTCAATTTTTAATAATTTTTATCCACACTAATAGTGTTTTTATAAAGAAATATATAAAACATTTTATGACGGGGTTTGATATTCTATAACAAAGGAAATCATTTACACTGATTAAAGAATCAAGAATATTTCCAAAATTACTCAAAAAATACCCTGTTCTTTGATATATAGTATCTATCAATCTATTAGTCATATATATATATATATATATGTGTGTGTGTGTGTGTGTGTGTGTGTGTGTGTGTGTTAATTTTCATAAATTTCATGGTATTTTCCTATAATATTTTGAACGAATGATTTCCTTTTTTTCTGTCTTAAACTAAATTTTTCTTCTTTTTTTAATCAAATTTATTCTACTATTGTTTCCAAATTGAATTTAAAAGTACTCAGAGGCTATAACGAATACTTTATATATATATATATATATATATATATATATATATATATATATATATATATATATATATATATATATATATATATGCAGTAGATTCTATTGTAAGTGTATGTTAATGAAGGAATGACTGATAAGGTTTTGACGTTTACTTTTTATACATCTTTTCTAATTGACCAACGAGATGTCACAACTGTTGTTATCGGCAATTTAAAAACTGACCAAAGTCACTGATATTGAAGTCTAAGTACGACTACTTTCAACCATGTTTGGTCATTGTTAAGGGCGACGGTATTCATGTGCTATGGAGTGCTGAATTTATTCTCTGTACAAGGAATTTTTTGAGTGGGCTCATTTAACACGTGACATCATGAGTGAACGAGTTGACCAAGTGTTGCTGGTTTGAAAGTAGAGACACGGCAGCAAAATATCATGTGACTGTGAATCCAACAAAGTCATTGGACTTTGCAACTATATCAAATGCATTTTAGAACTCCTACTTCAATGCTAAAAAAAGATGTTATCTTGTATCAGATGTCTATTCTTCATATATATAAATATGCATGTGTGTGTATCTAGAAATGTATGTGAGCACATGTATGAGAATTCGTTTGGTAATATATATATATATATGTGTGTGTGTGTGTGTGTACACATAGATATGAGTGTGTATATAAATAAGTATATATGCATGCATATATGCATATATTTGCATATGAGTGCGTTGGTATTTGTCATACGTCCCACCAACCGGACAAGAACGGCTCAAGGCATTTTTTAAGGTAAGTCCGAATGCAGGGCCGTAGTCTAGACACGTCCGCCGACTTCAAAAATGCCTCGAATCCCGTCAGCATTTCCCTAATAAGGGAAGCTTCCGGTGCCAGACGTTAAACCTCTCCCCTCCGAGGTGGGTTAGTGCCTGGGGGTTCGGCTCCCTGGGGCTCGAGGAGTACGTTAGTATCAGCCGCGTGACTTGAATGCTGGGCAACCCCGGCACTCGCATCAGGTAGCCTCGACCGACTACCGTTGTCAGAGATACAAGAAATCCGACCAGAATCGCATGAACAGACAACGGTAGGCCGAAATGTATAGTATCTGCTGGTCAATTTGTATGAGAGGGTGTTTGTACGTGAGTCTATAAATGAGTGTATGTACTTGTGCGTAAGTTCCTCTGTGTGAGGTGGTGGTGAGGGGGGGGTCTGTGATGCTCTCACTGAATACTGATCCCTCAAAACCACTCACCAACAATGAATTCAGTCACTAGTTTACAATAAATAAATGAGTAAATAAATAAAAACAGATGCCAATTCGAGCATTTACTCACATTTCTGAATACTAAACCAAAAATAAATGAACTGCTGAACAAAAGGAACGAGCTCATTTCAAAATATAGACACGAGAATAACTTTCTACTAAGAAAACTAAAGGAACAAACCACCAATGTAAATGAGGAAAGCGAATAAACGTTGGTAGATGGACACGTGACATGAAAGGACCATTCCAAGAATTCAGAATGAGAAAAGAATAACTGTAACTTATTGAAGATGTCAAAAAAACTGAAACAGACTGAAATGAACAATAATGAGTTATATAACTGGTCATTATAAAACACAATCTCTCTCTCTCTCTCTCTCTCTCTCTATATATATATATATATATATATATATATATCAACTATAAATTAAGATAATCATAAAAACAAGATAGAGCTCATGACACTGAATTTCACGTTGTCGATACTTCGGTAAGCCCCTATCGACAGTGATATGATTTTATCCAGTTTTTTATTATCATTCCATTTTATAGTCGGAAATATTAAATGGCTCTGAATTGTTGGGCATAGAACACTGTAAAGATTTAACTGATTAAAAACGTTTTTAACAAAAAATTGTGATCATATATACATATAGAGCCGCCCCATTGGTTAAATGGAATGAGTGTTCGCCAATGACCAGGGAGGCCTGGGTTCAATCCCAGTTCGAGACATATCAAATACTAAAAAAAATGGTACTAAATACTTCCTTGCTTAATACTCTGCATTATAAGGCATGTACAAGGTGCATACGATAAGTTTCCAGACTTTTTTTCGCATGGACACTTTTATTGATAGTACACGCATGAAACTCTAGTCCCTGTCGAAGTAACCTCCTCTGGCTGCAATGCACTTATTGTACCGTTCCAACAACTGCTCAAAGGCCCCATGGAAGTCCTCTTGTGTGAGCGTGTCAATGACCTTCGTCACAGCCTCTTTCATCTCCTCAATTCTCTCATAACGACAGCCTCTGAGCTTAGAGAATAACCAAAAGTCACAGGGAGCAAGGTCTGGACAAGAGGGAGGGTAACGAACTGTCTTGATGCCCATCTTGGTCAAATAGTCTGTGACAAGGATGGAATTGTGGACTGGTGCATTGTCCTGCTGGAAATGCCACTGACCCGATTTGAAGAGTACTGGCCTCTTTCCTAGGAATCTCTTCCTGAGCTCCCTTAAAACCTCAGCATAGTAACCCTAACCTTTGACCAATCAACTCTGGTGTATTGACTTCCTTACTCCTACCACACCTCTTATCATCCTTTACAGACTTCCTGTCTTCCTTGAATCTCTTATGCCACTCAAAAACTGATGCTCGACTCATGCAAGATGGTCGAAAAGCAGTCTGAAGCATTCCATACGTTCTGTGGCATTTTTTCCAAGTTTAAAACAGAATTTTATTGCATATTGTTCCTCTAAAGTGTCAGATTGCATTTTTGAAACTCACCAGCTGTGACAATCAGGCTTTAGTAGGGTGTATTCATTTAAACCTGAAATCATATAAATTGGTCAGTCGTCTCATAAGACGTATAGCAATAACATACGTCTACAACAATTTTAAAGGGCCATATGAAAAAAGTCTGGAAACTTACCGTATGCACCTCGTATCAAGATTAAAGTGGTAACGCTATAACCGTGAATATCTCGAACTTTGCTCGTGGACAGTCGTATCCATAGATGCATATGCACATGCACACATGCACACATATATATATCCGCGCATAGAAGCATACATATATATATATATATATATATATACTTTTATATTTCTTCGTGTTTACGTTTCTGTGTATGAAACATATATACATATATATATATATATATATATATATATATATATATAAGTAAAGTTGGCGATCTTAGTCAAGGGCAACCCGAAGGCTACCTTTTCAATAGCTACTACACCGAGGTGCAGGGGAAGGTGCAACTCCATTCCTAGGATTGCCTCACTTTACACTTGATCCTTACCTTATTGTACTGAGTACTAAGCAAGGTGGTATCAAGTACCATTTTTGAGTCTTTGGTATGACTCGACCTGGGATTGAACCCCGATCTCCTGGACCATTGGCGAACACTCTACGCATTTGGCCAATGGCCCGGCCCATTGGTCTAGTGTGTTGAGTGTTAACCAATGGCCTGGAAGACCTGGGTTCAATCCCATGTCAAGTCACACCAAAGACTCAACAAATGCTACTTGATACTTCTTGCTTTAGACTTAGTATTATAAGGCACGAATCAAGGGTAAAATGGATGGATCCAAGGAAAGGAGTAGCTATTGAAAAAGGATCCTTTGGGTCGTTTTTGAGTTCGCTCAACAACTTTACTTACTTATCTACACATATAGTTTTGTATTTTTGCGTAAGTGTTCTTGTTTTTATGTGAGTGAATATATATATATATATATATATATACATGTATTTTTTTAATTTTTGCGTGTGTGTTTATATTTCTAAGTGTGTGAATACATACATTCATATATATATATATATATATATATATATATATATATATATATATATATTACTGATCTGTGTGAAGGTATAAAAATATAGATAGAAATCAATAATGTTATTATTGGTTCGGTAGAAAATTAATTTCGAATGCAAGATAATCACTTTTGTAGTCCTGTAATCTGATGTGGTCAGTGGACCATAAACGATTTTCGCAGCCAGTGAATAATGTAGGACCGATGGCCACTAAATGGCTAGACTCCTAAATCAGTTCTGGTTGGACACATTGTACCAGAATATTGCATGGAGACTGCTCACCATATCCCAGAAAACGCCAAAGTATAACAATGAAAACAAAAACCATTAGTTAATGAAAGAACACTGGTAATTGTTTCTTTTCTATTTCACCATAATTCGTTTCATATTCATGTTATTAAGAAATCTTATAAATAGGGAATTAACACTATGTGTCGTATTGTAAGAAAATGCTACCGGATTACGAATAGATGAATAAAAAAATGAGCAACCGAAAGAAAGAAGGCTGAGTTCAACATCGTGTCCAGTGAGCTCGCTGTAATAAGATATACTTGATCTAGCACTTAGGCTTTCTGTCAAGGTCACCATGAATCAATATTTTGCGTGAAGCGCTAGATTATATGTATAGTCTGCATCCGTCAATTTCTCCTGGATATCGTCTTACTCTTCTACAAGGGCTACAGTCGGAATATTTTTAGCCTCATCGACAGAGTGAGTTTACTTTTGGACTGGGTGCCTTACCCAGTTGACTTTTGGACTGGGTGCCTTACCCAGTCAGCATATTCTAAGTCCCGTTTACCTACCAATAAAGTTAATTTACAGTGTCTAGTCTGTTTGGCAATTTTATCAGGAGCTTGATTTATGCGGTCTCTGGAATGTAGAGTAACCCTCTATTGTCATTATGTCGTATACATCTTATTCTTTTCTTATATTTATCAATCTGGCCGGAACATCAGGTCTTCTATCGGAGATTTTTTCGAGTGATATTGCATTTATCATGGTTTCCGTGTCCACTTCTGCTCTTATAAATGGCCCCAAAGACTGATTTTCGACGTCTTTATCCACACAAATTCACACGTCAACCGTACGGCTAGAGAAATAGCCATTTTAGTCACCCGTTTATTTCGGCGCCTAGACTACTCTAGTTAACTCTACTTAACTGACCCATTCTCATGACTGTACCAACCAATTAGAGAACTGCTAAAAAAGGGTCAAATCTTGTCTATCATATCACTGGTTATTTTCCATGGCACTTCTAACGAATTATTTTTTAATTCTTTAATCCATATATTTTGAACTCTACACTAACTTTAGAACATTAATAGGCAACCTATTCCTTATGTAACAATTACTTCTAGGTCCACTTTGACCTGGACTGATAGCATATGTTATGGTGCCTTCTATGAGTAAGAGAGATCTGTTTGAAAATAATCGGTACGTAATAATACGTAAATAGATCGTAAAACCATATAATCATGATAAACTCATTATTATCATTATTAAATAGAAATAGTTTTTTGAAACCATTCGATTGAAACACTTGAAACCATATAAGTGTGTGCAAATTACCTGTATTAAGAATATTTGATTGAAGCTATAATTGTTAACTTATTTGTATAAAATAGGAATATTTGTTATCCTATAACTGAGTGCAAACAAATAATTATTGACAAATAAAAAAAAATGCGATGAAACATTGAAAATATATTCATGATTTCAATAGATAATGATTTCATAAAAATCTAAATACAAATGCATAATGTGCATGATTCCCTAACCTCTAGTCATAAGATAACCACAGAAGTTTTGATATGCCAATAAAATGATTCTATCAATCATTAATTTAATCGTGGTTGAGATATTCGGACCTATAACAGAAAATGGAGAGAGAGTTTAAACAAGGAATGAAATTTCTTCTTTTTGCAATCTTCTGAGTCGAACACTTTATTTCACTTAGTCTGGATGCTTCTGTTCACATGGAAAAGCAATGAATAAGGACCTGAACGAAAATGCTAAAACTATGGTTTATTAGTTGCTCTATGGGTTAAAAGCGTATTAAAGATATGGATATGTCTTCGTGGTTTAGTGGTCAAAACGATCGCCTGTCGATTTATAGTAAGTGAGTTCGAACTCTAGTCGCGGTATTACGTTCACTTTCTGACAAATACCTTTGGGAAAGATAAGGACCCTCTTTTTCTCCCAACAATGGGTTAAATAGCTCCTCTACTGTTCTTCTATGAGGGGCACCTTTGGTGGTGTAACGGTTAGCAAACTTGACTAGCAAACCTACACGAGTGAGTTCGAGTCTCATTGGGTGTCCCATTCATTCGGCCTCGTGCAACATCGAAGCAAAGACTTTGCTCGCGTAGTTTATTTTGCATCGACCTGATGTAACATACCCATAATATACGGATGTGTGAAATAGACATAGGGAATCTAAAAACACGAAATTCACGAAATTGGTTCAGGTACGAAACTTTTATTCACCTTTTTGAGTTTAAAGGTTTTTCGACATGAGGAGAGAGAGACACAATCTTTCTATGCTGACTGATTTTACATCGTCAGCTCTCAACCCAACAAACGCACGGCGCCCGTAGCGCACAAAGTCGTCTGGCCTCGCCCAGCTCTGAATGTTGACTCTCTCGTTCGCAGGCAGGAACTCAACAAACTGCTTTTTTTCAAATCCCAAAATCCTCAGCCCACGCTTCAGGGCATGACGTCATTCACCTCCCTAGTCCCATTTCCTATGTGGGAATTTTATTTTGACATCTGTGAGTGACGCATCCTCCCTGCGCGCGCGTGAACACCTGCGTTAATGTTGCACCTAACTAACCCATGCGCTAAGCGAAAGGTTCTCAGCCTAAGTAAACCGAAAGGCAAGATATATAAAATGAAATCCCTCCGCAATCATATTACACTGATGCATACGGGTGGCTTATTTTCGATTGTTGACAACTGTGCAGACCCATCCTGAGTATAAAATTGTCACCTACACAACTGTTCCCAACTTTTTTTCTGTGTTCATACAAACTGTTTAGTCTCCTTAAATGTTCATTAAGCATCGATGAATACAATTGCTGCAAATGAACTTATTAATATGGCAATAAGAAGTATTCACTGATGCTAAAATTCATGAATAATTTTCTTAAGAATCAGGAAAATGTATACTCACTTACTGACCTTTTGAGTACGCATAAAGAAATTGAAAAGTCAATTTAAAAAATCATCGAAATCTTGTACTCTGCATAACTGCAAGTTATCAACACAATCAAAGTAAGAAGGTGGCAAGAATGTCATTTGGCTTCTGTTAGTTAACTGAGCTATTTAAACTCATAACATCGAAAATTAACCTTTGTTCACCAGTTGAAATTTAAAATTTTATTCTGGGCTTCGGAAAGATTAATCAGATCTTTGATTCAGTTATTCTTTTAAAAAGTTTAAAAGGAAAGGGATACCCCGCCCAACAAAGTGTCAGGTTGGACCCTTAATTAGCCAAGCCCCTATACTATGTCTTGATTGAATGACCAAATAAACCTGATGCATTAAATCGATACTCTTCTCCAAAACGTAGATCAGAACTTTTGATTGGCTTACCAGTCATAAAGAAGTAGAAAAATATGAAATAATCTGTGATTACTTAGCTCATCGGAAATGTTCGTTCCCACGGGAATTCTCAATTAAAATACCCCTGTAAGGAATAAAAAGTAGAGAAAATTTGAATACCGTACCAAAGACAGAATAAGAAAATAAGTCTCTTCATGCACTAAAGCGTCGCCAGCAAAAACTGCACTCTTTGAAAAATTAGCGGGCTAATTAATATAGTAAATCATCAACCAAATTTCTCAACTTGTCTTTCTCTTGACACAAAAAAACAATGTCTTTGAGGTGCTAATGATCGGGTAACTACTTCCAACCGACGACTGATACTGTCAGAAAAATTTCCAGTTGGATTGTGTCACCTCTCTTTTGTGGATCATTCAAACACAGCGTTGACATAGAAGGAATAATAAAGACACCAACTAGCTGGAAACGTATATGATAGTCACGGAACTAAGGTCACATCAAGTACCATGACAAGCATAGGACCACCATAAGGCAATTTGCTTCTTACATACTTTTATGCTTTAAGAATTATGCTACTTTGCCATACTGCAAAAAAAAAAATGGATCATTGACCGGAAGGTTCAACATCTACAACCATACCACTAGTTCTTGCCCTTGGCTTCTTGAACTAACAAAATAAAACAAAGGCACCATTTTCGGAACAATTTTCTTCAAGTACAATATACAGATCTGACAAAAATGCATCGCCAAAAAAGTATTGGAAAATATTGTTTTCTGGCTGAAAATATTCTCTATTGATGTTATTGTGCTCTTTGTATCTGTTGTAGTTTCCATTGAAATGAATAGACGATATTACGTTCGGAGAGAGTTTCGTTTAATATTTTACGTATTTTCCTCTTAAACTTCCATAATAATTAATGTTGTACGTTTTGTCTTTGATGCTTAGTATCTCCTCAGACTCAGTGACCTACAATTCGGAGGATGTCAAAGAAAGTCTCAAGACATTTTATTAATTTTTGATGGATATTTCTTTCATCTCAAAAATGACCAGAGAGTAGCAGTAATTATAGAAGAAGAAGAAGAAGAAGAAGAAGAAGAAGAAGAAGAAGAAGAAGAAGAAGATCTCCATTTACTATAAATTATTAGGCTGTTCGAAAAATAATGTCTGATTTTAGAATTAACTTTTGTTTCTGAATGAATGAATTTAAACTATTTTAATCAGTCAACATATAATCTATTTATTTCTGCCATCGATTAAAAAAGTTATTTATACCTGTACGATAAAACCCTTAAGATTTTCAGGCCCAAAATTTTAAAATGTTTTTTGGTGTAAAAAGTGTCCAGATACTTAAAAAAATGGTAGTCTTCAGTTGAGAGATCAGGAGGATATGGTGGATGTAGCAAAGTGTGAGCTACTGCAGTGTCATCTTGACAAGATTGTCAAGAAGTAAAATTGGGACCAAGTTTGAACTCATACAAAAAAAAGTAAATGCCTCACTACTTTTTAAATGTTCGTGATTACGGACGTACATCAAATTCTGAAAGAAGTAATTACGATTTAACAAAGAGAGTATTTTAATCATTATGTTAATCATTATTACAACAACTATTAAAATAATTGGTTAGAACTAAATTTAAACTGTTTGTACTGAATTTAACAGTATTTCCCAACAAAATTTAAGTATTTTAAGGTGACCATGATCTTACCTTAAAAGAAACATTTCCATCCAACTTTCCAGAAACAAAAAGTACAAAAATAAAACAAAAAGAAATAGACATAAGAATTCTAAAAAGAAAGAAAATGGCAAATAACAAAGCAACATACTTCGTGCGCAGGAGCTTTGCTAAATTGTAGTTTTAATATAAAACTACATATATAAAACTACATATATAAAAACAATAAAGTATAAGATTTCATCAGGAAAGTATTATATATGTATATATATATATATTAGATATATATAAAGAGAGAGAGCGAGAGAGAGTGAGAAAGAGAGAGAGAGAGAGAGGGGTGAGAGGGAGAGAGAGAGAGAGTATAAAGATACAAGAATAAGAAAAGTTGCATGAAAAGAGTGCTCGTTGCATTAACAACTAAAACCTAAAAATATGAGAATTTTAGACACAGTATTTTCTTTACATAAGTTTTATGCTTTTCAAAGTTTTGAGACGGTCGTGTGATCAAAGTGGTCAACCAAGTGTCTATATAGAGTGAAGCTAGACTGGGCACTTTTATCACACATCCATCTGAAGATCGGGGAATACATGAAATTTAAGTTACAAACTTATTGTGTCCGTAATTCTAATATATATATATATATATATATATATATATCCTACCAAATGAATCCAATTAAGTAAATAATTTTTACCGTCTCTCTTGATGCTTGAGGTATGTACTTATTAAATGCCTCCTCCGCGAGCAGGATGCGACACAATGTCGATTTTTAGGAGTACTGCTGGTTTGAATTCAGATTTTTCTTTCTCCGACACGAGTGGCCTAAATAAAGTTAAAGAACCAAGTCTACCCTACTATTTGCCGATAGTTTTGGGGGAGAACAGACTTAAGTTAGTTACGATGAAAAGCAAATCGAATTAGGAAGATTAAAGATAATTCTAGTCAAAGTTATTGATAGTAATGATTTACTAGCCAAGCTTGCTAATCATTTCACCCAGCAAAATGTCCTATACCACGGCAAAACGGATAGCTTAAATTCTACTGGTGGCTGCAAGTATAGGGTATGTAATGAGGATAAAACACACGGCAAAATACCCATTAATCTTATATTGTAACCAACCTTAGGTTTTTTGCGTCATAGCTGACAATGCTCGCTCATAATGGTCAGCAAGACAAGCTCTGCTCTGATAGAAACAAATCCTGGAGGCAGCAGACTACAAAACGGCAGCTGTAGGGCCACTAATCTCCCATCACACAAACCATCCAAGTAAAACAAACAAGTAAAGGTTACTTCATTAGCGATATTTACCAACTCATGTACACACACATTTTGGCTGACAAGCAAAAAAATTACTTTCTTGCTGAGAGCGATGGCCGATAGGGACGGATAGCAAGAGAGAATCAAAAGGAGCCACGTTGGCAACACACCATGATGATGATGAAACAAGCTCATAAATCATTACTCCACAACTGAATATAAACATGGAGAGACTCAATATAATTTGATTGTTTACATCTCTAAATGTTTTTATTTTGGAAGTTAATTTCTGATTTTACCGGCTCATTGGCCTAATGGTTAGAGTGTTCGCCTATGGTCCGGGAGACCGGGGTTCAATCCCAGGTCGTGTCATACCAAAGACTTAAAAAGATGGTACTTGATACCTCCTTGCTTAACACTCAGCATTATAAGGTACGTATCAAGGGTAAAGTGGAGCAATCCAGAGAAAGGATTTGCGCCTTGCCCTACACATCGGTGTAGTAGCTATTGAAAAGGAAGCCTTCGGGTCGCCCTCGACTACAGTCGCCAACTTTACTTACTTATAAAGGGTGGAGCAATAAAAAACAAAGACAAAACGATAAAAATAAAATTAATTCGGTTATTCATATTTTCTTAAAGCAAGTTTCAAATGTTACATTTCTTCAAACAAAAATGTTCAGATTAGTAAAGTGTTTTCCAAACCTTACTTATATGCAATGAAAGGAGTCAGTATTTTAGCACTGAAGCTTTGAGTCCTTCTACCTGGCACTAATCATTAATTCTTGTCAGATTATTGAATCATAAGTCTAAAGAATGAAAGGAAAACGTCCTACTCATTGACTTTCGACAACCTCGACATAAAAAAAGGGCTAAAATTCCTTTATCTAGCGTCCTTTATAGGACTTTATTATAGTTCATGCAGGATTTGACCTAATATGGCTGACAAATGATTTTGCCAAAGTTGTCGTTAAGCCAAAAATTCAGAAGCGATAGCAGTCTCTCTCTATCAGGGTCAAAGAAAATGAACTAAGAAATTATTTATGCAAGAAAGACTGGAGGTTAAGTAAGAGGAGAAGAAATGAGATTGAGAGAGGGTAAGAGTGATAGGGATGATAATAGCACTAATAATAATAATAATAATAATAGAAGGTAGAAAAGAAAAGGAGAATTGAAGAGAAGTAGGAAATTAAAGTAATATTTGCAAGTCGAAAAGGACAACCGAAACGTAATAAATTGTATGAGTAGTTAGAAAAGTAAAAGTAGTAAAAAGAGGAAAGAGGTGGGTAGTGAAGAAGAAGAAGAAGAAGAAGAAGAAGAAGAAGAAGAAGAAGAAGAAGAAGAAGAAGAAAGTACTGAGAGAGTTCTTCAAAACGTGGAAAGAGATTATATTAAATTGAAATGATTGATTGATTGATTTTAACGGCATGTTAACCCGTTCGGGGTTATTTTGTCCATTGGGGTTAAGGAATGGCGCTCATTGTGCGTGTATTGCACTGTACATATTTTGTGTAGGTATTTCTTAAAAGATATATATGCGCTTGTGGTGTAATGGTTATATATCGTGCATTCTTGTCTAATTCAAAGAATTTGCACACACTATTGAGTAGAGTGTTGGCCAATGGCCCAGGAGACCAGGGTTCAATCCCTGGTCGAGTCATACCAAAGACTAAAAAAATGGTACTTGATGCCGCCTTGCTTAACACTCAGCATTATAAGGTACGTATCAATGGTAAAGTGGAGCAATCCAGGGAAAGGAGGAGAGCCCTCCCCTATACCTCAGTGTAGTAGCTATTCTAAAGGAAGCCTTCGGGTAACCCTCGACTAAAGTCGCCAACTTTACTTACTTTTAACAAAATTATTTCTACTTAATAATAGTTCATTTACATTTATTTATATGGTTTCAAATTAATCCTTAGTAAACAATTATAACTTCAAGTAACTATTCTTGAAAAAAATGATTTACAGATATATAATAAGAATAACATTCAGATACATTAAACCTATAGATGAGACCCTAACAGGTACTACCACTTCAGGCCAGAAAGAACCTGGAAATAATAGCAATTAAAGGTTACTCCAAAATCCCTAGAGCTCCTGGATTAGCGCCTCACATCAGTTTAGTGCCCTACCATTTTTGCAGAGGGGGTTTAACCTTCTGGTGTGGATACAATCAGAGTGTGGTAAGACTCACTGACACATTCCATTGCTATTTTTTTAAATGGCACATTTATGTTGAATACAATATTCTTATCTAATATTAATAGTTTAAACAATTACGTAGATCTTAGTCGGCTGGGGCAGAAGAATACACCGACTGCATCTCTACAGAGAGGTAAGACACCCCCGCAACGAGTGGTTATGACATTAAACAATCTGAAGGAGTGGCTCCAGCATTGGAGATTTCGGGAATGTGGAGTACATCTTCATTGTCATTGCTCCCAGATCAACTCTGGTAGCACTTGATAGGGTCCTATCTATGAGTCAAATTGAACAAAAAAATAACTGGTGTTAAAATCATTTAATGGTGTGCAAAAGGCTCGTTGAAATGTTATTTACAAAATGAGTTCACAAATCATAAAGATATTTGATATACGCGGTGCTTTCAATAAGTTTCCAAACTTTTTTTGTACAGGCATTTAAAATTCTCGTAGACTCTTGAAAATTCAGTATCTTATTGCTATACATCTTATGAGATGACTGAGCAATTTTCAGGATTTCAGGTTCAAATGAACAGCTACAGCAGCAATTGGAATACACCCTACTAAAGCCCGATTATCAAAGCTGGTGAATTTCAAAAATACAATCTGGACGTGAGGACACTTTAAAAGAATGATATGCAATAAAATCCTGTCCTAGACTTGGAAAAAATACCACAGAAAGGTATGGAATGCTTCAGACTGCTTTTCGACCATCTTACATGAATCGAGCATCAGTTTTTGAGTGGCACAAGAGATTCAAGGAACGCAGGGAGTCTGTAAGGGATGATGAGAGGTGTGGAAGGAAGTCAATACACCAGAGTTGATTGGCCAAACGGTTAGGGTTAGGGTTACTATGTTTTTAAGGGAGTTCAGGAAGAGATTCCTTGGGAAGAGGCCAGCACTCTTCAAATCGGCTTAGTGGCATTTCCACCAGGACAATGCACCAGTCAACAACTCCGTCCTTGTCGCAGACTATTTGATCAAGATGGGCATCAACACAGTTCCCCACCCTCGCTATAGTTCAGACCTTGCTCCTTATGACTTTTAGTTATTCCCTAAGCTCAGAGGCTGTCGTTATGAGAGAATTGAGGAGATGAAAGAGGCTGTGACGAAGGTCATTGACACGCTCACACAAGAGGACTTCCATGGGGCCTTTGAGCAGTTGTTGGAACGGTACAATAAGTGCATTGCAGCCAGAGGAGATTACTTCGACAGGGACTAGAGTTTCATGCGTGTACTATCAATAAAAGTGCCCATACGAAAAAAGTCTGGAAACTTATTTAATGATCATCGTGTATGTATAATCAGGATTTGGCATTAAATAATTTTAAATGGTTGATATGCCTTGAAATCCAACCAAACCAAACCAATCAACAACATTGTTTCAAGTAACTATTTCTATTTAATAATAATCATTCGTTTAAATACAATTTTATCGTTTAAATTATTACTATCTAATATTAATTTTCACACAGTAATAAATACAGCATTAAGTATTCCGATCTGATACAAATAATTTTCAGAGATCTAACCCAGTCTGCATCCTCAGAAGAGAGGTAAGACTCTGTCTCACCCCAACAAAGAGGTGTCCTGAGTATTACACTAAACTATATCTCATTGTTAGGGTGTAATGGCTAAAGTGCTGAACTGCAACCTCGAAGTAAGTGAGTTCAAACTCCAGTCGCGCTATCACGTTCACTTTCGGATGAATAACTTTGGGGAAGGCATGAACCCCCTTATCTCCATCAGCTATTGGTCAAATAATATCATTGCTATTCTTCTACACGGATCACTTCGGCATTAAATACTCATCGAAGGTTGATATGCCATTAAAAATGAACCCAAACCGTCTCGTAGGGAGGCTCCAGCTCCGGGGTTATTGGGAGTATGGAATATGACGGTGTGCAAACAAATATTCATTAAATAGAAATAGTTTAATGGAACCATAAAATTGTGTCTATATTATGTCTTAGAAACACTTGAAAACATAGAACTGTGAATAAATTATTTGTATTAGTTTGGTATACTTGAAATAACTGTTTGCAAATAAATAATCACAAGCAAAAAAAAAAAAGAAAGGACAATTTAAAAGAATGCAATGAAATATTGAAAACCTAGTTAGGATTACAGTCAAACATTTAATTATTAAAATAAATTTTGGTTTTGAAATTATCCAATGCCAAAAGGAGTTCCTGTGTCTTTAAACAAATGAGCCAAACCAAAAATCTAGTTGACCTATTGATGGTTTGGTTAACAGCATATCAACCTTTTATGGGTCATTCAAAGTCGAAATGTGATGCATTTGAAAAGGTTGGTTTAATAGGATATCAACCTCTTATGGGTAATTTAATTTGTTTGTTCGTTTGTTTGGGTTTTATGGCATATCAACTTTTGTTGGTTATTTAACGCCAAATCCATTTTCATGCAAATAGTCAGTTGTATTTCAAAGAATTCAGTTTAGCGTGAGTAAACAGTTTAATTGTCAAAAACATTTCTATTTCAAGCTATTCAGTTGATTCAAACAGTTCTAATTCAGCTAATTCAGTTTAGTATAAAGTACAGATTTTGTTTACATGCAGTTAAATGTCAAAACAGTTCTATATCAAACGATTCAGTTTAATGTAAGTAGAGTTTCAATGTCAAAAACAGTTCCATTCTAAACAATTCAATTTAGCATAATATGCAGTTTAAATGTTAAAACAGTTATATGTCAAACAATTCAGCATAAATTTAGCATAAATACGCAGTTTAAATGCAAACAAAACTGTAAACTAAAACCAGAGTTTAATTCTATTTAACCCATAGATAGGGCCCTATCAGGTGCTACCACACTGGGCCTGAGTGGACCTAGGAGCGATGGCAATGAAGGGGTACTCCGCATTCCCCAAAGCTCCAGCGTTACCAGAACCTCACCATCAGATTGTTTAGTGTCATATCCAGGACACTCGTTAAGGGGGGTCTTACCCCTCTGCAGAGAAGCAGTCGGTGTATTCTACAGCAATGGATTATTTAAAGTTGAAATGTGATACATTTGAAAAGGTTTGATTAATAAGATATTACCCTTTTTATGGGTTATTTAAAGTCGAAATGAGATCCATTTTAAACGGGTTGATTAACGGCGTATCAACCTCTTCTAGGATATTTAAAGTCGAACCGTGATTATAATCCTAACTTTATATTTTCAACTTTCTTCCGCAATCCTTCCTGAAATCTCACTTTTATATCTCTATCATTTTTTTTTTGTTTTGTTTTTTATACGGTTTTACGTGTTTTTATCCAATACTATTCTATTCTATTGACCAATAGTTGTATGGTTTAAAGTATTCCGATCTAATACTAATGATTTATGCACAATTTTATGATTTCAAATGACTAGTTTTATCTAATAATAATTAATTTGCATATAGTTATATGGTTTCAAGTATTCTTATCAAACTAATAATTTGGAAGTAATTCAATTAAATGAATTCAATTAAATAATAATAATAAAAGAAAACTTTCAAAATTGTTGACTTTGCTGTCCCGGCTGACTACAGAATAAAACTGAAAGAATGTGAAAAGAAGAATAAGTACCTCGACCTGGCAAGGGAATCGAAAAAAAAACTATAGAACATGCAGGTGACAATTATACCAATTGTAATTGGTGCGTTAGGAATAGTTACTAAAGGATTACTAAAGGGACTGGAGGACTTTGAAGTTGGCAGACAACTGGAGACTGTCCAAACTACTGCACAATTGAGAACAGCCAGAATACTAAGAAGAGTCCTGGAGACTTGAGGATACTTGCTGTCACTCAAACTCCAGTGAAAGACCATCAGCTAACACTGATGTGAAAAACTCTAATGAGATAATGATAATAATAATTGAACGATTATTCTTAACATAAATAATTTAAATGGTTTCGAGTATTCCTAACGTTAATAGTTCTATTTTTAAATAACCTTTTTTTATTCAATCATATGGTTTCATGTATTCCTATCCAATATCAATAATTATAATCTACATTTAATCTATCGATGGAACCATAACATGAATCATTATTTCAAACCGGAGTGAACTTGGGAGTAATTGCAATGAAGAGATGACTCGACACTCCTAAAATTCAAGAAGTTTAGGGGGATGTCCTCGTGGTGTAATGGTTAAAGCGATGGACTGCGGAGTCGTAGGACGCGAGTTCGTACTCCAGTCGCGCTATAACGTTCACTTTCGGGCGAATACCCTTGGGAAACGTATAAGCTCCCTTATCCTCCCAGCTATGGGTTAAATAGTACCACTTCTGTTCTTCTAGGAGAATAGCATTGGCATTAAATAACCTACTCAGGTTGATATGCCATTAAACAAAGAAACCAAACCAAATCAAGAAGTTTAGCCTAACCGCTGAATGTACTTTAATATGATAACCAGTATATTCTTTTTTTTTAGAAAAGTAGAGGAAAAAACAGAATGAACGGTTCGAGTTCTTTGTTTTATGTCATATCAACCTTCGTGGATTACGTAATGCCAAAGTGATATTTACAGAAGAACAGCAATTGTACTATTTCATCCATAGTTGAGGTTGGAGTATAAGACGGTTCATAATTTCCCCAAGTGAACTTTTCGAAAGTGAACGTAGCACGACTGGAGTTCGAACTCGCCAACAACAATGTCACAATCTAGCACATTCGCCGTTAAGCTACGAGCACTTTCCCCAGAATTGAATGAGAAAGATAGATAGACGATCAGCTGGAGAAAAGAGTGGGGCTTGCAGGAGAAGGAATAGAAAGAGAATGACTTGACGAGAGAGGAGTGCAAACGTAAAGAAGGAGAACGAGAAAGAGAGACAAGAAATGCAGAGAAGTGGAGTGAGATGTGGAATGTGAAGCGGTTGGAGAAGAAACTGCCTTGAGAGTCGATAATAAGAAGATAAGAATGTGAACGAAGACTTGATAAGAGAGCAGGAGAAGATGGTTGAACGAGTCGAGGGGGTAGAGAAGGTCACTTGAAATGAAGAAGAAGGAGGAGGAGAAAGAAGGAGAAGTCGGAAACGAAACGAGAGCCAAAAGTGAGGAGAAAGAGGAGAGATATGAAGCAATAGTTTGAAGAAGAGACAAAGGTGAAAGTGAGACGAATCAGGAGGCTGCTCAAGCTTTTCACACGTATCTTTTCTTATTTGAGGTGACAAGTTCCTCTGAAGGTACACTGTGTTTGTGTCTGGGTCACGGACACCCGAACGCGTGGATGTCAGTGTTTGAGAGTGAGAGAAGCACTGAATCGTCTAGGGTTGTCAAAATAGATAACGCTTTGTAGCAATGGTAGCCGGGCTTGTTAGCGGCAAATGCGGAATCTGTCGTCTGAAAGCTTCTGAATTTAAATTGTACAAATGTAGTCATGTATTTGTGGAATTTTCATGTGCCTTTTTCAAGTACTCGCGATAGATTTAAGCCTCGTTTTCGAATTTAACAGTAAACATGCAGTTTAACGGGTCATAGTTTGACTATTCATTTTAAAATCCCACCCTGTCGATTGGGCTTTGAATATGCTGTCTGTATACCCTCAACAAAAAGAAGTACTGGATACACCATTAAACTAGATATGATGGTGAGGCTCCAGTTCTTGAGATTTGAAGAGTGTGAAGTACTCCTATTATTACCGTTACTCTCAGGTTCACTCTTACCTGGAAAAATGACAATGAAGAAGTACTCCACACTCCTTAGAGCTCTAGAACTGGAACCTCACTATCCATTTTTGTTGGTGGGAGGGGCTAAACTCTTTGCAGGGGACGCAATTAAGCCAGCAACTTGTTTTGTAAACATGGGTTAAATGAATTTGCATAAACTGCGCCGGAAGGTCACCTGATTGACAAGAAACTCTTTAATGTGTGACATAAGGATCCCCCACCGATACCACCCTCGGCACTCTAGATTACGGATATATCAAACATTTTCAGTATCATAATTTACAGGTGACAGGTCAAAGGTTGATACTGCCAACGCAAAACTTAGGAAGCACAGATACGACTTCTAAGCAGTTAAACGCGGGGTTTCAACGACTAAAGTCGAATAGTTGGGAGGCAATGACTTATTAGCAAAAAGTTTTCTTTTCTCCACACACAAGGCAAAGTCAAACTTCATTTTTTTTTAGGGACTGGTCCGATAAAAAAGAAAGATGTTACAAATAATAAATGTGAGCGGTTTTTTTTGTAGCCAAAGTTTCTGTCATTCATTCGATAATTGAGATCAAAAAGCAACATGGAGACGCTTTTATTTCATTACACAAGAATTCTTACATGTATTTACGCAACGCTTCCGCCTCGAACTGAATGAGACACAAAATCAAGTTTTTGAGCGAAGTACAGCTAATTTGAAATCAGTTTCTATTTCCTTCTCCGGGACTGGTTGCTTTTTTAAGGATAAAGAACCCAGTTTTCCCCACTATTTACCAATAGCCAGGGGAAGAATAAATGGTTGGTTGGTTGGTTGGGTTTTTATGGCGTATCAACCTTTGTAGGTTATTTAATGCCAAATTCTGTCTCTTTGTATATACATTCAACCAAAGATTTCTTAACGAATACTTAGTAAGTAAAATTTTCTATAAGTAGAATTTCATTTGTTTGCACAAGATTAAACAGTTTTAATTCGTCATATTTTTTCGTCCAACCCTGTCTCTCGCAAGAAGGACAAAACGTCATCTATTTTGACGTTTTCGAACAAATTGGTTAAACTAGTCACTTTGAAAAATTGACAGCGAAATTTCTGAATTCTATAAGAATAAATGGATCCATACCTCTCCCAAGTTTCTTTGTTTTAATAACGTATCAACCTCCGTGGGTTATTTGATGCCAACGTCATCCTTGGAGAGGAACAGTAGGGGTTCTATTTAACCTGTAGCGGAGGTGAGGATAAGGGTATTAGTACCAAAGTGAACGTATTAGTGCGACTGTAGTTCGAACTCGCTTACTACGATGTCGCAGTCCAGTACGTTAGCCACTACGCCATGGATATTCCCCTCTCCTGTTTGTTCGAATCATGTAAACAATACATATTATATAACGCAATATATAACTACTCCATGGCCAAAAATCCAGAGAAAGTATAAACAATTTTCTATAGAAATAGATACTTTCAGTGAGAACACATAATACTTGTATGTCAATTGAGAATTTCTTATAATCAATCATATATTCAAAATGAAAAGATATTCAAACTTTTCCACAAAGAATTTTCATAAACTTTTCATAAATTCCAAAGATACAAGTCAACGTGATACATATCTTCAATAAATAAATAAATAAACATTTTGTGAAAATTGATAAATGAGATATAAATAAGAGTCCGAAAATTAACATAATAGGGCAACTTGAGTTCGAACTCGCTTACTACCATTTCAGAGTCTTACACGCTAACCACTACACCAAAGAGACTACCGTTATAAAACATTTGTTTGGGGAATAGTAATTTGAAGCTATAATTGTTTACTAAGGATTAATAGAAGTTACTTGAAAGCATATAACTGCCACGAGATTTAATACGCCATTGAACAAAGAAACCAAATGTACAACCAAATGACCATTATTAAATAGAAATTTCTAAATCATATAATTATTTTTATTAGATAGGAATACTTGAACCCATACAACTGTGGGCCAACTATCTATATTAGATATGAATCCTAGATATAAAATTATGTGCGAAAAAAAACAACTTTTAAGACACTACTCAAAAAATGCAAGTAAGAGCGTACAATGAACGTGATTGCCTAACCTTTATTCTCAAAATAACCCTAGTTGGGATGACATGCCGTTAAATTTGATAAATGAGATATAAGTAATAATGCTCCCATTCATTGAACCCGTGATCTAGTTTAGTTCGTGATGGAGCTACTCCTCTAGCGTGTCTTGTGCAGGAATAGACTTTAGAGTCCATCCCTCTCCAGGTTTACAACTGGTTTGAATTTAGTTTATGTCTCCTAGACGGGTTGCCATACCAAATTTAAAGACCCCAATCAGTCCAACTTGTTACCCATAGCAGGAGGGGAGATAGTTGGATTCATGCCTTTCCCGGGAATATTAGAACTATTTGAAATGCAAACAGCCTCGTTCAGGATTTGAATTCAAGTGGCTGAGTCCACTTCGTACGACGATAAGCGTTACATTACGACCGCCTCCTCTTAGGCTAACATTTATATCATATCATTTGGTGTGAGTCTAGAAGGAAGAGATAGATAGACTGAGCTCAATGAAAACCATCCATCATCCCTAAGAAAGATACTTTTACTGCACCAGTCAGAGGGTAAACAGGGTCTTTAATTCTGATTTCTTTCTCCTGTTGGCAATAAGTCTTTCAGGGCTAAGAATTTGTTCTTCCACCATTCATTCAACCAGACATTGAACAAATCAGAAAATATTATATTTTATTTGTTGCAGATGCTTTAACGAATCAGTTTGTGAAAATAAGGAATTATTACATTTGTTATGAAAAAATGTGGAGATGCCCGTGGTGTAATGGTTATCGTCCTAGCAAATGGACACAGTGTTATTCAAAATGGACACGGCGACACGAGTTCAAATCCCGGACGAGACTGATTGCATTTCACATAGCACAAATACCCTTGGGAAAAGTATGAATCCAATTATTCTCTCTCCAGCAATGGGTAAATAATAGGGCAGACTGGGTTCTTAAGCCTTAGGGAGGCAACTAGTCTAGGAGAAGAAAAACTCTGAATTCAAGCCTGCTAAACTCCGCTTATATATCCTGCCCGAGCGGAGGGGTTGGTAAATATGGTTATGAAAAAAAGATAAAAAGAAAGTTTGGTGTGGCTCATTTACTGCTTTTGTAAGTTTTCTTACCAGTGCAAATTTGTTTCAGATAAAAAACTGCCATCGTCTACAACCGATTGGCAATTTTTATACAAAACTAATTGCTTAAAGATCATTTTATCAGACCCTGTAGAATTATGTTTTATGACTGCTATTATTCCCGAGAGACCCCATGGATCTGCGCCCAGATGTTGACTCAGGCCTGGATGATGTTGTATCAAAGACAAGCAGAAATTAATTTTGCTCGACTTCGAATTACTTTCTTCTAAACGATCTCTCAGATTTAAAATTGCCACAAATTGGTATGTCTTTGAGAAGCATCAGTCATTTCAGTTGATTTCATGGCGTAGAATGGTGAACATCATACATATGTGATGATAAATTTATTTTAAAACGCTGACCAATCATTGCAATATGCTAATATCCAGTGGCCATCTCGCTCACTAAATATATCCCCTTGTGATTACTTCCTCTGGGGTTACATAAAGTTCAAGTCTTTAAACGTAGACCATAACATTGAAATTTTATTTGCCATGGAATTGCAACAATACTGGACTCAGTGACTAGAAGAAGGCTGCAAAACTTCAGGGCCAATATTCAGATGTAAGGGTAAGTATTCGAATGATACGGGGTGACTCCCCCCAAAAAAAAACAGAACGGATAAACGTTTTTATTACTTCTACAAAAATAAAGAAAAATAATTCTTGATCTGTTTTTTGGGGGTTCACCCTGTATAATCTTTAAAAAAATGTTGACAATAACAAAATGTCAAATACAATTTATTATAGTAAAGTTAAATTTTGACTAGGTTCTATGGAGCCTTTTTTTATTACATTCTAAACTCGACTTAGTTATTGAAAATGCATCATCATCGCCATTATCATCAAGGCCCGCCAACAGCACCGATTCCTTTCACTGTCTCTCGCCATCCGTCCCTATCGGACATTGCTCTTGGCAAGTCCTCTATACGACACTCAGTATCCACACAAAGCTGATAAATGTAAGTTTTTTCCAGTCGGCAAACACTTGTGTGCCCATGCGTAGGAGTTCATAGAAGAAAGTCGCTTATGAGTTCCTCCATACTTTTTCAGGAGTGACTGGCATATCGTCCTCGTTTTACTTGGATGATTTGCGAGATGGGAGGGGTGAGGTCGTACTGTTTCTGTTTTGTTGAGTGATGCTTGCAGAATTTATTCAAAAAGCACACATCATCTTTGTGTAGTTCCCATCTAGCTTTTTTCTTCAAACTGCTTTAATTATCTACCTACTTTCCTTCATTCTAAGTATTTGCTGTAAGCAAGAAGGAAAATACCCTTGGGAAAGGTATGAACCCCCTTATCCTCCCAGCTGTTCTTCTAGGAGAATGGCTTTGGCATTAAATAACCTAAAAAGAGTTGATATGCCATTAAACAAAGAAACCAAACCAAACCAAGAAGGAAAGATAGATATACTAAGTGAAAACCTAACTCCCACCAACCCCATGTAAGTAGACTTTTACTACACTCATCCAAACGCCAACAAGGTTACTAATTCGAATTTGTTTCCTTCTGTTAATTATAATACTGTCGTGACATAGTTTTTTTTTTCAATCATTTCTTTATCCATTCTTCTAAGTTTCGTACATTATAAAAAGTCGTTATTTTTCTCGGCTTAGAATTTAAGTTTTCTCCAAACCATTGACCAGACTTTTATTCTTTATTAATTATAAACCCTGTCAGTAGGGCTTAGAATACACTGATTATATACCCGCCACTGCATTTAGGTAAGCCCCCCCAAAAAAAAGAATTGAGGGTATCCTGAGGATGACACTTACCTGCATCTCATGGAGAGAACCCAATTCTGGGGAGAGTGGAGCAGCTCTTCATGGCCATTACTTCCAGGTTCAATAAATCTGTTTAGAAATTATTATTTGATAGAATACTTGATACCATATAACTATAAATTATTTGGTTTAGTTTCTTTATTTAATGGCATATCAATCTTCGTTAGTTATTTAATAACAAATCTATGTTTATAGAAGAACAGTAGTGGTACTATTTAACCCAGAGCTGGTGGTAAGGGATAAGAAGGTTCATACATTTCCCCAGGGTACTAATGGTCCGAAAATGAACGTAATAGCACTACTGGAGTTCGAACTCGCTTACTACGATGTCAAAGTCTTGCACGCTAACCGCAACACCATAGGGACTTTCTTTATAAATGATTTGTTTTAGGAATAGTTACTTGAAGCTATAATTGTTTACTAAGGATTAATATAAGTTACTTGAAAGCATATTACTGTCACGAAGTTTTAAACAAAGAAACCAAATCATATAACCGTGTTATTAAATAGAAAATTTTAAATCATATAATTATTTGTATTAGATAGGAATACTTGAACCCATACAACTGTTGGCCATCTATATTAGATATGAATCCTAGATTTCCTGTGCGGAAAAAAACAACTTTTAAGACACTACCCAAAAATGCAAACAGGAACGTACAATGAACGTGATTGGCTAACCTTTATTCTTAAAATAACCCTAGTCGGGTTGACATGCCGTTAAAATTATTCAATTTTATCATACTATATTGTAAACTTCTGAAATTTGTAAACCAGTTCATATATCTTGGTAGCAATATCCCATCGACTGAAAGTGGTGTCAGCATACGCATAAACTCCCATTGACATATGGAAATCTTATCTCTCTGATAAAATAAAACAGAAATTCTTCCAAACTGTAGCCGTGTCAGTACTACAGTATAGTTACACTGTTTGGATTCTAACGAATCACTCGGAGAAAAAGCTAAATAGAAATGACACAAGAATGTTGCGTACAGTTGAGATTAAATACTGGATGCAGCACCCTACAAAACAACAGTTGCACGGCCATTTACTTCCCATCTCGCAAACCATTCAAATAAGACCGACCAGAATAGCTGGTCACTGCTGAAGAAGTAAGGAGGAACCCATAAAAGACGTTTTTATATTGACTCCTATATATGGACGCACCAGTTTTAGCCAGCTAGCAAAAAATATTCATTAACCCAGTACGGACACTGGGTTCTGTCAAGAAGACTTACTAAGAGGGATGATTGATAGGAGCGGATAGCGATAGAGAGTCAAAGAAATCGGTGCCGTCGACAGGCCTTGATGATGGTGATGATGATGAATAAGAGGAGGGGGAGGGGGAGGAGGATATAATGAGAGTAATTTTGCTTAAAATCAGCTTTTTAGCGTCTCACTTTTAACTTTTATCTATTCGTCACCACCCAGTAAAATATTTTATTACAAAGTAAATTAAATATGAATGAAAAAAAAAGTTATTAGCATCACAAGACAATTAGGATCATACGCAACGTGTCATTTCTATTCAAATTTTTAAAAAAAGAGATACAATTTTTTTTCTTTCCACCAACACTTAATTACAATAAAATAAATTTCACTAAAACAAGCTGAGATATGAAGAAGTGATAATCACAGAATTTTAAAAAATACTCAAACTGCCACAAATTTTTCGAATAACAAGCATAAGAAAATAGTCAGAAAATGTGTGAAATCAATAGAATACTTCAACAAAGAAAATAGTTTAAAAATGTAAAATTTGAAAAAAATAATTTTATCATTAATTATCTATATCTCATTAGAATTCCTATTATGAATGTATGTAATTCTAACCCAGAAAAGATCGACACATCATAGCGAGATTTTTATTAGAGCAATACTCTTTAAAAATAAACATGGAAGCAAGTGGCGTAGTGGTTATCTTCTTAAGAACTGGACGCAGCGCCTAAAGTTCAAATCCCTGGTCAAAGCCGTCTGTGTTCCTCTTGTTTGCTAATGTACTCAGCTATGGGTAAATAGTAGGGCAGAATAAGTTCTTTGTCCCTGGTACGACAACCAGTCTAGGAAAAGGAAAATTCTGAATTTAAACTAGCTGTACTCCGCTAAAAAACTGATTTTGTGTCGCATCCTGCCCGTGGCTGAGAGGTTGGGTAAAAACATACGCTTGAAATGCTAAACTAAGAAAGTAAAAGCAATTTTCTGTCTGTTCTGCAATGGAATATTTTGGATACATTGGCGTTTGCGCTCAAAGTCATTTTTTGATCATCAGTATAACGGGAGAAAATATAAAATGTTAATTAGAATCATCTAAATAAAAGCATCAATATCATCATGGACTTACGACCTAACTCGTGGATTATCTAGTCTGTACATGAAAAAGTAGGCGACTGTAGTCGAGAACGACCTGAGGCTCCCTTTTCATAAGCTACAACAGCAAAGTGCAGAGGAGAGCGTTACATCTTTCCTTGGATTTCTCCCCTTTGATCCGTACCTTATAATGCTGAGTGTTATGCAAGGAGGGGTATTAAGTAACATTTTTTGAGTCTTTGGTATGATTCGACCTGGGATTGAACCCTGGTCTCCCAGGGTATTGGCGAACACTCGACCCACTAGATCAATGGACCCGTAAAAGTCTATATATATATATATAAGTAAATAATGGAAAGGAGTCCGATTTTATGGAGAAAAACTAAAAACAAAGTAATCCAACAGTGAAGAATTTATTGCAAAAGAAAGTCGAAGTTAAATATCCATCGTTGTTCTATCAACACAAGGTATCACCATTCTAATGTCCTGATTTATCAAAACCGAAACGTTTAACGTCGACTTTCCTTCGCGATAAATTCCTCACTTTTGGAGGTGTCTGTGGCGTAAGGAGATGCCCGTGGTGTAATGGTTATCGTCGTAGGAAAGGGACAAGGTGACACGAGTTTAAATCTTGGACGAGACCGATTGCGTTTTCACATAGCACAAATACCTTGGGAAAAGTATGAATCCGTTTATTCTCCCTCCAGCTATGGGTAAATAGTAGGGCGGACTGGATTCTTCAGCCTTGATGAGGCAACTAGTCTAGGAGAAGGAAGTCTCTGAATTCAAACCTGTTAACCTCCGCTTCAAAATTGACCTTGTGTCATATCCTGCCCGAGCGGAGGGGTAGGGTAAATATGTATAAGTTCTTCACTTTTGGACTACTTTGTTTTTCAATTTTTCTCTATATAGATGTAAGTATATCCTGAAAATTATATTTGTATATAATCGTAATCCAGGGAAAGGTACCTCGAAGGCCAATTCTTTTATTAAGACCATACACTTAGGGTACACTAACATAAAGAATAATGCAATTTCAAATCCAATTCGCACTTTAAATTAATAAGTTCTGATCTAGCGGGGATTTGGTCTCAGAAGGTTTTGTTATGTGGGGCTTTGATGTCGCAATAATAAATAATCAAAAGAAAATAGCTGAAATTATGGGAACTGCGAAAGGATCCTACGTTCTGTTTGGAACAAATTTTGGAAATGGTAAAGTACAAAATAGCAACTGCATGGCCACTTACCTCCCATCTTGCAAACCATGCAAGTATGACGGGCAAGATATACTGGACATTGCTGGAGAAGCAGGGACAAACTCATAAGCAACGTTCTTCCATGGACTCCTACACATGGACACACCAGTTTTGGATGATCCGCAAAAACGTACGTTAATAAGCTCTGTATGAATACTGGATGCCATCTAGAAAACCTACCAAGAGCGATGTGCACGAGATAGAGATTGAGAGAGAAGATCAACGGAATCAATACTTTAGGCAGACCTTGATGTTGATGATGATAATGATGATGATATCTACCTTATGTTGTTTACAGTAGTATAGAGAATAACAAAAACAAAACCCTAATTTCTATTACCCCTAAGTACTGGACTCGACCTATACATGAATTACTTCCTGATCAAAAAGTTAATTGAAAGTATAAACGATTTTCTATTTCACTCGACGATGAACTAAATAGCTGGTTTCAGCTAGAATAAATAATAATCATAAGTCAATAAATCAAAATAAGAAAAAACATATTCAAAAACTTTTTCACAAAGAGATTCATGAACAAGTGATAAAAAAAACACCAAAGACACAATTGTATGCAATCAATATCTTCAATGAATAAATAAATAAAAACAATTCTGAAAATTAATGAATAAATGTTTATATATACGTGGGGCATTCGATAAGTTTCCAGACTTTTTTTTGTACAGGCATTTAAAATTGTCGTAGACTCTTGAAAATTCAGTATCTTATTGTTATACATCTTATGAGATGACTGAGCAATTTTCATGATTTCAGGTTCAAATGAACAGCTACAGCAGCAATTGGAATACACCCTACTAAAGCCTGATTGTCACAGCTGGTGATTTTCAAAAATGCAATCTGACACTTTAGAAGAACGATATGCAATAAAATTCTGTTTTAAACTTGGAAAAATGCCACAGAAACGTATGGAATGCTTCAGACTGCTTTTAGGGCATCTTGCATGAATCGAGCATCAGTTTTTGAGTGGCATAAGATATTCATGGAAAGCAGGGAGTCTGTGAGGGATGATAAGAGGTGTGGGAGGAGTAAGGAAGTCAATACACCAGAGTTGATTGGCCAAAGCGTTAATATTAGGGTTAGAGTTTCTATGTTGAGGTTTTAAGGAAGTTCAGGAAGAGATTCCTAGGGAAGAGGCCAGCACTCTTCAAATCGGGTCAGTGGCATTTCCACCAGGACAATGCACCAGTCGACAACTCCATCCTTGTCACAGACTATTTGACCAAGATGGGCATCAAAACAGTTCCTCACCCTCCCTATAATCCAGACCTTGCTCCCTGTGACTTTTGCTTATTCCCTAAGCTCAGAGGCTGTCGGTATGAGACAATTGAGGAAATGAAAGAGGCTGTGACGAAGGTCATTGACATGCTCACACAAGAGGACATCCATGGAACCTTATAGAAATTATTGGAACGGTACAACAAGTGCATTGCAGTCGGAGGAGATTACTTCGAAGGGGACTAGAGTTTCATGTATGTACTATCAATAAAAGTGCCCATACAAAAAAAGTCTGATATAAAAAAGTCTCATATATATATATATATATATATATATATATGCAGGCTTAATTTTGTTTCATTGTGGGTTATTTAATGCCAAAACCACCGTTGTAAAAAAATAGCAACGATACTATTTAACCCATAGTTGGGGGATAAAAGGCTCCTATCTTTCCCAGGTGTATCAATCCGAAAGTGAAAGTCATAAAGCAACTGGACTTCGAACTCACTTTGAGCACTTCAACCATTACGCAACAGACTCAAACTCAGACTCTGTTTCTGTCTGTCTGTCAGTCAGTCTCTCTCTCTCTCTCTCTCTCTCTCTCTCAATATATATATATATATATATGTATAAATATATATTTGAACATATTATTTATATTATATTTATTAGATCAATTTGACGTTTATTTATATAAACATTAAATAGGATTAATTATATATCATATATAGATATAGATGTTCATATACATTAAATATAATTTGATATTTATATAAATATTATACATGCTTATAAAACTTTCAATATTGCTTTAATACTACTTATTTTATACGACTTTAACAGTATACTTGTTAAGTATATTTTAAGCAATTTCAATCAAAACATGGATGTGCTTGTGGGTCGAAGTGGACTTAGCTACCCGAGTTCAAATCCTGGAGGAGGCTGTCTCCATTTACATTGTGCTAATATCCCCAGCAAAGACTCGAATCCAATTATTTTACCGTCAACGATAAACAATAAGTAGGGCAGACTGAGATCTTTATTCTTGGTATGACAACCAGACAAGGAGAAGGAAAACTCTGAATTAAAACAAGTTTTAGACCAAGAGATGGATGGGCTTCACCGGGTTATTCCTGCCAAACACACACATTATGATTAACACAATGGAGGAATCCCTTAGGAGTCGTGGCTAGCTTCCTGGGCTACCACATCGCAGTATGTGAGTTCAAATTCCAGTCGCTCTATTAGGTTCACTTTCGAAATAATACCCTTGGGGAAGATAAGAGCCTCCTTATCCCTCCACCAGCTACAGGTTAAAAAATACTGTCACTATTCTTCAACAAAGAGGGCTTCGGTATTAGATCAAACACGAACGTTGATATATAATCAAAAAACAAGAAAATATCAGTTAACATCATTAAATACGTAAAACTACGACAATTTTAAACATTAAAAATATCCACGGCGATAAGACATCCGTTCGAAAATGACATTTTGAAATGAAGTTTGTTAAAACTAAACACTTCTTATTATACAGTCAAAAAAAGATAGCTGTATTTCTAATTGATTAGACCATCTAATTCATGATTCGAAGAAAATACAAAGCTGACAAATTTTATATTTCTGACTTCCTACCTACGGAGATCTGAAAACGTTTACTGTATTCCGTGTAGAGAAATCCCCCTTCCAAAAACAAAGGGTGTCCTAGATAGGACACTAAACAGTATCTGATGGTGAGGCTCCAGCTCTGAAGCTCTTAGGAGCGTGGAGTACCCTTTCATTCAGTTACTCCAAGGGTTCACCGTGACCTGCCTGAGTGGTAGTATTTGTCATAATCTCATCTGAGAGTCAAATGCATCTGTTTAAAAATTATTCATATTCAATATGGTCCAGTCTGCTGAGGCTGTAGAATACACCGACTGCATCTCTGCAGAGAGGTAACACTCCCCAACGAGTGTCCACTGGCCTAGTCAACTGAGCCTGTAGAATACACTGACTGCATCTCTGCAACGAGTGTCCTGGGTATGACACTAAACAATCTGATGGTGAGCCTTCAGTAATGCTTTGATTGATGTGGAGTACCCCTTCATTGTCATTGCTCCTAGGTCCACTCTGGCTCGGTTGGTGGCACTTGATAGGGCCCTATTTATTTGTCAAGTAGAACTGCTTGACATTTAATCTGTGGGCAAACAACTGACTTATGCTAAATCAAATTGTTTAAAAAAACTTTTAATTGGATGTAAATAAATGTATGATGTTTAATTGATTTGTTTGTGATACATTACAATATTTGGAACAATTGAACTGTGTACAAAAGAATGAGCTTAGACTCGTTTAAAAATGTGTTTACTAAACATATATATTTGATATATATGAATAAACAGGATTCGGCATTAAATAACCTAAAGGTTTGATATGCCATAAAATTAAACCAAACCAATAATAATCAATAAGACCGTGTGCAAAAAAAAATCTTTAGAAACAGCTATAAAAATGTAAATATGAACGTAGAAGGAACGTGATTTACTAACCTCTCGGCATAAAATAACGTTAGACCAATTGATATGCCATTAAAATCAATCAATCCATAATATATCTCAGATAAAAATAGTTTTAACGGCAATGTAGTGAATGTGGAGGAACCTGAAAAAGTTAAAAATGAAATACAATGATATTTAAAGAATATATCTAAATTAATATCAAATTTCTAATTGTGTTTCTTCGTCGTTAGAACGTAGACACGAATTATATTATTATAGAAATTATGTAAAAAAAAAAAGAAGCTATCTTATTAGAAATAGATAAACTGTCGCTTAGACTTTAAAAAACCACTCGAGAATTTTACTAATAATAATTGTTATCACTTTAACAAAAGCAAAAGCCACCAGATGATGCTGATAGGAAAATTCTTCAGAGAGTCTGTATGACAAATGATCCAATTTTGATATGATTGTACGCAGGACCGGATTAAGAGTTTAAGGGAAGCACTTTCCGTTCGGGGAGGGGAAGGACTCTTCGACATAGAAATTATATCACATGACAAATAAAAAAGTGAATTAAAATGAATGATAAACTTCTTATGTTATATATATATATATATATATATATATATATATATATATATATATATATATATATATATATATATATATATATAAGACACTTGTCTGTTTTTATTTTCCTCATTTTTATTGACTATAAGAATAAATTTGACAACATTTTTCAGGATGTGGTAGAGACCAAAGTAATATAAATTACAAGTGATCAGATATGGCATGAAGTATTGTGATACCTTTTTTCTTTAAATCATGCACATCACAGTTAAGTTTTTCTTTCCAAATAATGTTAGATAACATATTTGTTATTACTTAGAATATTCTAACTATTGACCTCATCTTTATTGTTATAACCAAACGTTTTGGCCGACATGTCCTTCGGCCCACTTCAAGTGTTTCATGTCGAACTCTGGAGACTACATAGAATCTCGAACTGAACCCTTTATTTGAACCACCGGATATACGGCACAGTGGATAAGGCGTTTCGGTTGGAAAGTGATTCTGAGTGAAATCATCTGCAGGTTCAATCCCAACTACAGGTAAGACTAACAAAGTATACTAACTATAATGTAACCTGGACATGGTTAACAGGGTTGAAACAATCTGCCCCGGTGGTTCAAATAAAGAGTTCAATTCAAGATTCTGAGTGGACTCATGAGTTCGACATGAAATACCTGAAAAAGGCCGAAGGACATATCGGCCGAAACATTATGTGTATAACAATGAAATGAGGGCAGTAGTGCGAATATTCTAAGTAATGAAAATTATCAAATTTCTACTCAGAAATCCAGACGAAGATGCTATTTATCTATTTATTTAGATTTTTTAAATCTCCCTTGAGTCCTTTGATATGTATCTTAGAAACAATTCAATTTTTATAGCACTTCCCTTCAATTAAATCTGAATTCTTATTACACAGATCATTATAACTTGTTCGGTGTAATCTCATTGAATATACCACCCTGTTACAAATGATTAATTCTAAGTTGCAATAATATTACATATACCAGATCCAGAGCAAAAATGGTATTTGTTACGGAGTTAGAATTAAAATAGTATTCGTTCAGATTCATTGATAGAGAGAGTGGTTAAAATTCACTCACTTGTCTGATAGCCAAGTGAAAGAGTAAAAAGAATGAAAGTAGGTGGAAATATAAAAAGGCGTGCTATTATTAAGAATAAGTTGATAACAAATTCACTACAATAATTACAAAATGCAAATTTTATGTCCGAGAGGAAATTGACAAATGTTTAAAATGCAAAGAAAAGTTTTTCGTGTGTCGGTGTAAATGGGTGAGAATGTCCTTACTAGGGAAAAAGTTTTGGTGATACCGAATGTAGCCAAGAGCCCTTGGAACAGTTTCCAAAGACTCGGTAAAAAAAAAAGAACTGGAGATCAAAGAAAGAATCCAGACCATAGAGATTCTAGCACTATTAAAATCACCTAGAATATTTGGTTTGGTTTCTTTGTTTAATGGCATATCAACTCTTTTTAGGTTATTTAATTCCAAAGCCATTCTCCTAGAAGAACAGTAGTGGTACTATTCAACCCATAGCCAGGAGGATAAGGGGGCTCATACCTTTCCCAAGGGTATTTACCCAAAAGTGAACATAATAGCGCGACTGGAGTACGAACTCGCGTACTACGATTCCGCAGTCCAACGATTTAACCATTACACCCTTGACTATTTGGATGAGTAATGGAGACATGAGAAAAATTCAGTAAAAAAATGTTAAAACTGATGTAAAAGTTCGCTTAGAATAAAAATCTAACAAAAATCACTTAAAAGAGGGAGATTGTTTAAAACCTAAAATGGGAGAATGTTTATGGCATCAAAATTTCAAACTATCTCTACTCGTTCACCTTTCCTTTAAACACATAATTGGAATCTTCCACAAATGTTCTCAATTATATGAGTTCTGCTTTCTAATAAAGATACTCCTATCGAAGTATTAACATTTTTCAATCACCTGCGGAAGATTACAAAAATTATATATATATATATATATATATATATATATATATATATATATATATATATATATATATATATGGAGAAAAAGTAAAAAACAAAGTAATCCAAAAGTAATGAACTTATTAGAAGGAATTTCGATGTTAAACGTTTCGGTTTTAATGAAAATTCATCACTTTTGGATTATTTTGCTTTCTATTTTACCCCATACTGTCGGATTCCTTTACATTATTTACTTCCATATATATATATATATATATATATATATAATATATATATATATATATATATATTAGATTTTATGATAGTGTTTCTTCAATAAAAGCTTTGTGAGCCCTATAAAAATAGATTTTCTCATATATATTAGGATAAACCATATGTGCATCTAAAAATATTTGTAATATGTATATGTAATGTATGTGTCAGTCTATTGAGATATGTATGTGTATGTGTGTGTGTGTGTGTGTGTGTGTGTGTATGTGTGTGTTAGAAATGACACTCATCTCTTTTATTCTTCTTCTATATAAAGTATTATAAATAGCATTAATCAGTTATTTGCGTATATGTTAAACTTTGATCATATAATTTGTCTATTTTCAAACTTTCTTATAAAGAGGCTCCTAATTTGTGTTCGTTTTTCATTATTGATCTAAATTGCTTTCTTTTAAGAGCCTCATCGCCCTACTTGTTAGCGTATTTTACAAATCGGAAGTTACAACTGCTTTAAAATAGAGACATTTCCGACAAGGAGAATGCTTCCCGTATTTGACGAAAGCTGAGAATGAAATATTTTTTAAATACAGTCAGAATGCTGAAAAGAACCTAAAAATTAGAATCTGAAAAAGACATAGTTAGTTCCCATACTAAAAGTACGAATGCAAAATTTATATATATACCACATTTTCACATTCTTCTATTGAAGAGGTAACGAAGATTTTATATTAGCATTTCATAGTTATCTCCCGTTAGTTTGAGGATTTAGATAATTAACAAATGGCTTTCATTATGAATGCAAACTCAATAAAATTGCCATTCAGTCGCAAATCGGTGAGTAAATTAGTTTATTCTCTTTAAGGGTGTTGCTCTAATAAAAATTTCGCTATGATGTGCTGTCTTTCCTGGATTAAGACTGTAGATAAACAATGAGAATGTCAGTATTCAGTATATTACTAAAATGATTCCGCTTTTATCTCGTTGTAACGGGTCTCCATGGGTCTTTTAGAAATGAATAAAATATTCTAATTAACATTTCATATCTATATCCATTATATCGAGAATATCTATGTATGTATGTATGTATGTATGTGTGCGTGTGTATATGTGTTATGTGTGCACGTCTCATCAAAAAATATTCCTTCAATTTTTTCGTTAATGTGTTCTTTCATTCAACATCATATATATATATATATATATATATATATATTATATATATATATATATACATATATATATAAAGGGAGGGGAGGAAAAGAATTGTACTTGAGTAATAGCTGAGGGATTTACTATATTTCCAACTCAAAACAATGAACGATCTTTGATTCAAAGTAAATACAAAGATTTTTGAAAGCAGATTTTGTGGGAAGGCAGGACGCATTGAATGAAAGAGCAGAGTTGAAGAGCTTCTTCGTTCCTGTAAAAACCTAAATTAGAAAATACACAACACAAGATTCGTATGTATAATTTATAAGTATATATATATATATATATATATATATATATATGTTTATAATCTATGTGTGTATAGACTCATTAATTTTTGTATATATGTGTATAAGAAAGGGATTATGAATATATATGTGTATATGTGTGTGTGTGTGCATGTATGACCGAGAGAGAGATAGAGAGAGAGAGAGAGAGGGCGAGAGAGAGAGAGAGAGAGAGCCTGTTGTAGTGGGACACAAGCAGACGCATTGTAATCAATTTACCTTGAGTTAATGCTTTTAATTAACCAAAGGTCATCACTTTAAAAATATTATTTTCAAAGTGAATAACTATGTACATGCACTTCTCTATACTCATGCACACAAACACACACGCACACACACACACATATATATATATATATATATATATATATATATATATATATTCACATACACATTTATATATGTAGATAGAGAGAGAGAGAGAGATTCTGATGTGTTATACGTGTATACTCCCTCTCAACGTCATTTTGATTCACTCTCTCTCTTTCTATCATTCTCCTCTCTCTCTCTCTCTTTCTTCCTCTCTCTTTCTCTCTCCTTCGTTAAGTATATATATATATATATATATATTAAGGTAGATTTACACATCATGATTTATACGACTAAACTCAGATAAACGCTGCTATATATTTGTCTCTGTCTCTCTATCTGATATATATATATATATATATATATATATATATATATATATATATATGTATCATATGTGTGCATGCGTGCGCCTGTTTGTGTACTCGAGAAATGTACTAGTATATATATATATATATATATATATATCTACGCGAACACACACACGCATATATATACTAATACATTTCTCGAGCACACAAAAACACGCACAGATGCACATGCAATATTTATATATATATATATATATACATATGAGTGTGTGTGTTTATGCATATATATATATATATATATATATATATTAGTGAGAGTATTTACATATATATGTATGCATATATATTCGTATCTATATATATATGAGTGGTCACACGCACTTGCATGCGTTCGTATGTGTGCACGTTCATTTTCTATCATGAAAATGAATGCATATACACAATTTTAATTTCCCATTTGCCTACCGATTTACGATCATTTAAAGTAATTCTTCATTAATTACCTATGAATCTCACGTAATTAAGACGGAACTGTTGATTGTTTTAAATAGTAAAAAATCAATTAGCCCATTTCAATAATCCAACTACGATGGTTGCAGGCAATATATATATATATATATATATATATTGCAACATTTTTTCGTGATTGTTTAAAATTAGGAATTTTTAAATGTATTTCCTCGGTCGAGTAAAATATAAGGTTAAAAATATTCGGCTATGAATTTCAGACTATGGCCATTGAAAAATTGAATTCAAATAAATTATTTCCGTGATTTCTTTTTTTTTTCTTTTTTCTCATGAAATATTTTTTCGATAAATGAATTCATTCATTCAACGAATTTATGAATACATCTTTTCGCCATGATATGAATAGAGGGAATGTTGCTGGGGTAATGATGCTCCGTCTTCGATCCATATTTTTGTCACCCTTTGACTAGTCGCCCTGTGCTATATCATTGTATAAACATCAGTGTTTTCAGAACTGCTGTCAAAATATTCGACTGCATGCAACAAATATATATATATATATATATAAATTCCTATTATGACCCATATTCATATTATATCTGATGACCGTAATATAAAGAGTGAACCTTTTTTGATACCTGTAGAGTACTCATTTAGTACATCCGGAATAAATACAACTACGAATTCTCTTTTTCCTCTCGCTCTCTCTCTCTCTATATATATATATATATATATTTATATATAAGAAAAACTGAAAGAAATCTGAATGTGATATATAAAAATATGAAAAAACAAGATGTTCATGGGGTGTATTTTTTATATATGAAAATGTACCACGTTCGTCTCCGTTTCTTGTGAAACCATCTTCAGGGCGACTAATGGATGTGAAATGTTTTATCTGAAAAAAATATTATCGAATGAAAAATGCAACAAAAAACTTTTGATATTCTTAGCGTTCTATTGTTGTTAACAGGGTTCAATTTCAAAATATATAGTCACGTCACTTGTATTCGAAAAAATATATTCAAAAACAATAATATCTTTGCAATTGAATTTTTTTTCATTTTAAACATTTATAAGCATAATGAATGTTTTCATTTTTTTATCAAAAATATCGTCTATGTATGTAGTTTTAAAAAGTTTTCAAAAAGTTATTTTAGAAATTTGTATTAAATTGCATTAAGATTCTTGTCCAAGAATAACAATGTTTTCATCGCATCATCATATAAAGGTAGAATTTTCGTTATAATGGATTTCACACAAAGTATAAAAAAATAACCACCAGGTTTATTAGAAAACAAAAGTATAGGGATTACACAACAAACCAGAACTAAAAATATAGATATTTTCAATAATTTTTATGAAATATTAATTATAAAAAAAATAAAATTCTGGTCTTAATTAATTGATTACCTCCACCAAATTGCGAAAATATATGGACTTCCAAAAACTCATAAAATTGACATTTCTTTAAGATTGATCATATCTGGTAAAGACAGTGCCCCTCATATAAGTACTAAATCTTTGGCCAAAATATTATCTCTTTTAGACACCATTAGTAATTCATGTGTTAAGAATTCTGGTGATTTACTCAACGAAATGAATAATATAAATATTTAAAAAATTCTTTTGCCAGTTTAGACATGAGATCATTATAAACTAAAACTGCCGAAAACGTTTAGAAATAATCAGTATTTCCTCATTATGTACTAAACATAGTTTTTTTTTCTTTTCTTGTATAATGATATTTTTGTACAAAATTCGGTTAACCCATGGGTTCACCTCTCAGTCGGGTCTTTGCTAGTCTGTTTCTTAGATTTCTTGAATCAGTTCCCTTTTAATTCATAACACCCAAAAATTCTAGATATTTACGTTACATAGATGATTGTATTATCCACAAAATAAGGACTTTACAAAATTACGAATGAATCAAACAAAATAGAAACTATCATAGATTCTACATAAGAACGAGAAACTAATAAGATCTTACTTTTTATAAAATATGTTACAATTGAATGATAACAACTAACTAATATTGAAAGATCATCACAAATCCACAAAGAAAAATGAACACATACAGTTTTACTCCCATGATAATGCCAAAATAAAAAATGGAATAATAATAAGTTTTTACGTTAGAGCCCACAGAATTTGTATCTCCAAATTTTTAAATGAACTTGATTATACAGAAATTTCCTTTGTACAACTTTTATATCCCAAATCTTTTATAGAACGAATTAAAATAAAGGCTTTTAAAATTCACCAACGTAAAAGTTATCCAAACAATTCCAATTTTTCCAACTGTAATCTATTTCATAGATATATCAGTTTTCCAATCAATTCAACCACACATATAATAAAAAACAGTTGGGGCCGTAGTTTACACCGATTGGAACACTGCTGATGGTTAAAACCTCTTAACGAATGTCCTGTTTATGACATGAAACAATTTGATTGGCGATTTTCCAGCCGTGGAGATTTGGAAAATGTACCTCTTCATTTCCATTGCTCCCAGGTCCACTCTGACCTGGAGTGGTAGCACCTAATAGTTTCCTATTCTGGGACCAAATAGAACAAAGTTTATACAAACAAATGACTGATATCAAATTGTGATTGTTATATAGCAAAATAATTGGAACCATCTAGCTGGGTGTAAAAAGAGCTCATGCTCATTTAAGAATGTTATCGACAAAATGTTTTTAAAAATCATATTTGATATACATGTATAAAGGGGATTTCGCATTAAATAACCTACAATGGTTGATATGTCATAAAACCCGTGGTGTAATGGTTATCGTCGTAGAAAATCGACACGGACACACGAGCTCAAATCCTGGACGAGACTGATTGCATTTCACATAGCACTAATACCCTTGGGAAAGGTATGAATCCAATTATTCTCCCTCCAGCTATGGATAAATAGTAGGGCGGACTGAGTTCTTCAGCCTTGGTGAGGTAACTAGTCAAGGAGAAGGAAATCTATGAATTCAAACCTGTTAAACTCCGCGTAAAAATTGACCTTGTGTCATATCCTGCTTGAGCGGAGGGGTTGGTAAATATGGATATGTAATAAAACCCAACCAAACCAAATGGCTGATCTTGAACTGAATTGGTAGTGTTATATAGCAATACTTGAAACCATTTTATTGTGTGCAAACAAATGGGCTCTGGTTTGTTTTAAAATGTTATCTACGAAGTATCCGATTATGAATCATATATTTGATATATGTATTTTTCAGGATTTGGTATTAAATAACCTACAAAGGTTGATATACCATAAAACGCAACCAACAAAAAAAATTGAACAACCTTGATATCCAAACTTATACAAACTCTTTTAAAACAATAAGATACATAATTGATAAGAACAAGAATTCTATCTGAAGCTGACGTATATACAATTTCTTGTTTAGGTTGTGACCAAAATTATATTGGAGAGACTTCAAGATCGGTCAAAAATAGGTGACAATAGGAATGTCTTATTGAGATATAATTCAGAAAGTAAAGATAGTTTGAATCTTCATGATAATCATCATCATGTCGCGCTGCAAACATGGATATACATAATAAACAACACGGGAAAATGGTTGACATTATTTCTATTTATAACACAAGACCAGAGTTTTTCAACTAATTTTCTTATTTAGTTAGTTAAATTAATTCAAATAATTACAATATCCTTTTTTAATTTTTTTTTTTTTGTTATTGATTTTTATGAATTATACTTACATTGAATGAT
This sequence comes from Sepioteuthis lessoniana, assembly GCA_963585895.1. NCBI lineage: Eukaryota > Metazoa > Mollusca > Cephalopoda > Myopsida > Loliginidae > Sepioteuthis > Sepioteuthis lessoniana. The sequence continues at coordinate 141,618,554 of OY757905.1, read as the reverse complement.
TTCGTCCTGATTTCTTATCAAAATATTTTCGAAACCATTTTTTTCATTTTTAAACTACATGCATCGAAAAAAAAAACAGTTTAATTCATAATTCTGATCAATGTTTTATTGTTTTATCTATAGCAAAAACGTTATCCTTTTTGAGAAAGAAAATGTTTTTCGAACACAACTGACGTCATTATATTTAGAAATGAAGCGTTATTACCGATTTCATTTGAAAATACTTTGCGGATGAAGCATTTAACATTTGCAAACAACCACTATGATAGTTTAACAAAAAAACCTCAACGTAGGTTGGCATATTATCATATATGAAGAATACATCTTCTGTGAGTCATTCTTCTAATACAACAGGTATATTCAACTCAGTTCTCTCTCTCTATCTATCTCTCTCTCTCTCTCTCTCTCGCTATCTATCTATCTATCTCACACACACGCGCACTCTCTCTCTCTCACTCTCTCTCTCTCTCTATCTCGCCATCTATCTATCTCACACACACGCGCACTCTTTCTCTCTCTCACTCTCTCTCTCTATCTCTCTCTCTCTATATATATATATATATATATATATTACTACTCATAACAACAAACAATTAGCTTCTATTTACTTGGTTTTGAGAGTAAAAACGAGAATAGAAGCAAGAACTAAAAATTGATGGTATTGAATATAACAAAGCATATATTTAGTTGTTTTTTCTTTGTTGGTTTGTTTTTATCTATTTTTCATAAATGTTTTTAATAGAATTAAATTGTTAAAAAAGCAACGATTTCTCTCTTCTAAATTCACATCAGAATCAAAGAGATTGCAAATATGAACACTCGTTGGTGTTTGGAAGAGTTGCAAAACAAAGTCAATTTAAATCCACCCTTGTCAAAAACCCAAATGGCACTGCAATCTTTGGCAATAAAAACAGATTTTCTCCTTGTTCAAATAAATATGAGCAGTACTCTCTATTGCCACTATGAGCATTTCCTGATAGAATATACAGCTCATAAATATTTAAACCAATAGAAAGAATGAAGAAATACATGACTTGTATTGTTTTCAATAAAAGTTGGTTCTTACGTAATTTTCCTCTCAAAATTAACCATTTAAAAACAAACTGCCCGTTTGTTCAAATAATTATGAGCACTACAGCATGTATATGTGAATGCAAGAAAAAGTTTGCATCTAAATATGTAACCTGAACTGAAATTCTCTGAAACCCCCTAAAACCAAGAGGCCGTAACAAAAAATAAGGAATAAAGATTCTAGTTGTTCAAGATGGCCCCTTTTCTCTACCGGGTTACACAAACGAAAAAAAAGGGGAAGGTGATGAATACCAATTAAGCGAACGAATTATATGTGTGAAATAATGAATGAAGGAACAAATAGAAGAATGAATAAACGAAAACGGTAAACGACGAAGAACCCAGCTGGGGATGCAATTTCAGAGACCCAGTGGCAGATTTATTTTTATGGACTACTGCTTCGGTCTCGCCTGGCTAACTTTTTGGCAATGTACTTTTAACTTTGTTCATTCGACTGGGCATTGTTTCGCTGGTAATAGTCGCTCGTATTGTTTCGTTAATGCGTAATTCTCTCTCTCTCTCTCTCTCTCTCTCTCTCTCTCTCTCTCTTCTAATAATTGTCTTATTCAAGCTTACCTTTCTTTATCTTTTTCCCTCTCTTTTTCTCATTCTTTTTTTCTCCTTCCTTTTGTATCTTTCCTTCACGTCTTTGTCTTGCCGTTTTCCTTTTTCATTGTTTCTTTTTCTTTTTTCTTTCTTTTATTTGTTTTCTTTATTTCTTTATTTTATCTTTCATTCTTTCCTTCTAGTTTTTTTTTTCTTTCATCTCTTTTTTTCATGTCTTTCTTTATGTCTTTCCGTTTCCTTTCTTGCTGGCGTTTTCTTTTTTCTTTCGTTCATTTCCTTTCTTTTTTCATTCTTTTTCTTTCGTTCATTTCCTTTCTTTTTTCATTCTTTTTCTTTCTTTATTCATTTATTTCATCATTTTTTTTACTATTTTGTTCTTGAATCTTTTCTTTTCATTCTTTTCTTCTTTTCCTTTTCTTTCACACCTTTCTTTCACTTATTTTCTCTCTTTTTATTAATTTTTCATTCTTTCGTTATTTTTCATTCTTTTGGTATTTTTCTTTCTTTCTTTCTTTCTTTCTTTCTTTTTTCTTACGTTTGTTGCTTTATTTTGTTTTCTTTCTTGTTGGACAGTGACATCTAAGTAAACGAGTTCGAACTCCATTTGCCATATTACGTTCAGCTATGGGTTTAATAGTACTACAACAAGGATAACTTTGATATCAAATAAGCCACAGAGGTTGATATGCCATTAAAAAAAGAAACCAGACTATTTCTTTCGATATTATTCGTACTAATTTTGAATTTGTAATTTTCATTCTTTTTTTTTTCTTTCTTAAAGTTTTCCTTTTCTTTCACTCCCTTTCTTTTTCTTTAACTGTCGACTATCCTTTTTCATTTTCAAATTACATTTTCGATTCTTCAATTCTCTTTCTCTCCCCCCTCCCTCTCTCCCTCCCTCTCTCTCTCTCTCTCTCTTTCTCTCTGTTCTAATTTTCTACCCCCTCCTCTTTCTCTCTCTCTTTCTCTCTCTCTCTTTACACATATATATATATATATATATATATCTGTGTGTGTGTGTGTGTGTGTGTGTGTGTGTGTGTGTGTGTGTGTGTGTTATTTTACTTTTGATTTCAAAGTTTAAATAATGTATAGATTGGTAATAAATAATACCTAAAGCTATCCGTTTTGATTGTGTAATGTTCCTTTAGAAATGATTATATCCTAATATCTTAGGTTTCGAAGAAGACTAACTTTTTAAAAAAATGATAGCTTTGGTGTACTATTTATGAACAATATTTCATATATATATATATATATATATATATATATATATATATATATATAAGAAACGAGATAGGCCGTATATTTTCTTATGAACATGATTTTGTTTCCGTTCTTGCTTTTCATTTTATTCTTTCTTTTCTTATCATTTTTTATTTCATTGTTTTTATTCATTTTTTTCATTCCCTTTAAGATCATTACTCATTCCCTATATATCTATCTCTACCTGAAAGTCTGATCATATCTATCTATCTGAGCTTGTTTTTATCTATCCATCGATGACAGTCTGATCTATCTATCTATCTATCTATCTATCTATCTATCTATCTATCTATCTCAGTTCGTTCATATCTATGTATTGTTGTCTGTTGATATGTATGTATGTATGTATGTATGTATCTATCTATCTATCTATCTAAGTTTCTTCATACCTATCTATCGTTGTCCATATCTATCTTTACTTGTAAGCATGTACGTATATATGCATGTATGTATGTATGCATGTATGTATTATAAATCAATCTGTGGACTTGTGTCGAGATCGAATCTATTTTTTCTCTCTTTTTCTCAATCACCATTTTTGGGGGTTCTTTTATAATGTTTATCTCTCTTCGCTTTTACATCTGTTCCAACCTTCATCACCTCCACTCTCTCTCTCCCTCTCTCTCTCTCTCTCTCTCTCTCTCTCTCTCTCTCTCTCTTTACATGTGTCGGTGTGCAAATGAACAAAATGAGTATATATATATATATATATATATATATATATATATATATATATATATACGTTTGCTAGCTTCTCTTTCTCCTTGGTATTCTTACTCCTTATTCAGACTTAATAAATTGAGAGAGAGAAAAAAAAAGACGCCCGCATAAAAATCATCATCACTATCATCTTTATGATCTCCTTTCACTAAACCTGAAACAACAAAATTAGGCTACAAACAACTTTCCTCTCTTCAAATCCTTCCCCACTTTCAAGAGCTATTATATTAACAGTAAAAATCCTAATGGCAGCCGTCGACTGCGTTCCTACTAATTGCAACTTCCTCTTTTCGCAAGGGGGACAAATCCAGTTCACTCAAATGCTCATTAAGTGAGAACGTAGACATTCAACTGTCATTGTATGAGCAGTGCATTATGGGTGGGAATAAAAAGGAAAACATGCCGTGCAAATTAAGACTAATTGCTGTTAACATTCGACTGCGACAATTCTTGAGAATGACTCAAACGAAGTTTATAAAGGAATAAACATTTGAGAAACATGAAGCGAGAATAGAAATAAGATGGTGAAAATTAGATTGTTGCTAATGAGAGTAAATTCTGCTTTATTTCGTTAATTTTCGAAGCCTTTTTTTAATTAAAGAAGAAATATATTTATTTATTCATTTATATATATTAGTGAGTGAACATTTTGTTCTACGTAGAGCCATTTACAATTACCAAAGTCGTTTCGAATGAAGAAACAACTATATATATATATATATATATATATATATATATACATATATATATAGCAGCTGTATATATGTATGTAAGAATAACCCATCGAAAAAGATATATCAGAAAGAGATTTTCACTTGCGCAATACATGAATGATTCTCTAACATAGAGAATAAGGCAATTTCCAGTTGAATTTGTTATGTTGGTTTGCATTCCCTTCTCTAATCATCATTCATTTTTATCTATCTTTCAATCTACCAATCTCCCTTTCTCTCTCTCCCTCTCTCTCTCTCTATATATATATATATATCTATATATACAATAGAATTTACAATTTGGCTCTACATCACATATCTCTCTCTCTCTCTCTCTCTCTCTCTCTCTCTCTCTCTCTCTCTCTTAGTATATATATATATATATATATATATATATATATATAACTGCTGCGCTTTTCTTGTTTGTTTATTTGTCTGTATCCAGGTTTTAAATAAAATTGTGTCTCGATTACAACCGCTTCTTTCTGCTTTAAAATGCATCTGAGGTGTCTTCTGTACAATTTGACAAAGTTAATGATTTTATCGTAATGAGGTTTGCTAATTTGCATATTTTATTAAAAAATAACTTATCAAAGCAAAAGAAAACAGATTACAAAAAAAGAGATCTAAACTGAACAAGTATATTTCAGTATTCTTTTTCAATCTTAAACGAATCAGTTTTCTTTTTCTTCTTTTTTTTATATGTGATTTTCTTATAGTTAGCTTTTATAATCATTCTCTGTAAAAATGATATCAGCATTGACCTTTTTTTCCGAACTGGCAAAATAAACCTTATTGTAAAAATGAACGATTGAACTACTCATCTAAAAAGTTGAAAAAATTTTCTCAAAAAAGAATTAATACATTTACTTGCAAAAATAAACTGTTTCAAATTTTCTATTTAAGCTTATATAGCCAAAGTATTACGTAATGTTTACCAAGAGGTTTCGTAACTATTAACAAGAGACTCCTCCCTGTTTAGTCAGAGATTATGCAACCATTACCTTCAAGTAACGTAATTATTACTAAAAGATTACTAATCGGTAACCAAGATATTATGTGATGGTTAGCAACAGAGTACAGAGGTTACATTCTACATGTCTCACTTTGATTATCAGTCACAAAAGTTCACGACGTTGAATAAGTTTTATCCTAAAAAGAATTTCCTGACTGACACGCAAATTACCATAATAAGAAGATTACTAAAACATTTACATACACTGTACACATTTAAGAAATTAATATTCACACAACATATTAGTAGTACATTCTTGCTCATTACGGAAAATATTATATAAAAAGACAACGTCTATTTCAACTTAACCTCCCGTTATTTGTTTAGCTTTTTGCTTGTTTTATTTATCAATTATTTCAGCATTATCTATTTTATCACAGTACCCGGAGAATTCATCTTTTACAATATTAAACAACATTTCGTTACGAACTTGTTATGCATTATTCGCTACGACATTCACGCAACCCTTGTAAAACTTTTCACTGGCCCTAATAGAGTCGTTCAAACATCCTAAACAAAAGCATCAAAACTATCAAGAACCGCTGTTACAGCAGAAACCCAAAGGGTTCACGAAACGTCCACTATTTATACGTTTCTTTATTCATTATAACTCAACATTTTAGCAATGAATATTTTTTCAAACCATTTTATTTTTATTTTCTTTTTTCTTTTTTTTTTCTTTATTTTTTCTTTTTTTTCCCCCGAAGGAATTTGATATAATTCAATTTTGTTTTTGCACAAGTGTCTTATTCTTCCTCACACCATCAAAATGCGTCTGCTTTACAAAAACAGATTGCTTTTTTTTTTCTTACAAAATTATTAATTCCCTAAATAATTCTCTATCGATCAAACTCTGTATTGCGTAACTTCATCGTATTGTAACCAATTTTATTCTTCTGCTATGGTCGTCAAAAGATTAAACATAATTGCCGAACAAACACTCAGATGGGTCACGTAACGATTAGTCACGGATAAAGGAAATTACTCTCAGGGAGTTGAATCGTTAATAAAGATTTCCAATTTGAAATAAAAACGCTCTGTTTACTTAAACGTGAAGAATTTAACACGTTATTTGTTTGTTTGTTTATTTGTTTGGTTGGTTGGTTTTATGACATGGCAATCCTTATTGGATCATCTAATGCTGAAATCAGTTTAAGAATTATGGTCTTTATTAATTGATTTTACCATCATGTCAACCTATCAAGGGTTACTTTATGCCTTGAGGTTAGGGAATCACATTCATTGTATGTTCATATCTACCTTTTTGTGTAGTTTTTCTTGGTTTTGCACACGGTCCAATGAAATACGAATAATTTTTATAGATCTATTTGATCCATTGATGGAATTCTAACAGGTACTAACACTCCGGGGTAGAGTGGACTTGGGAGTAATGGCAATGAATGGGTACTCCACATGCCCCGGATCTCCAGAAATCTATGGTCTAGGGCTTTATGCAGTAGAAAATATATATTCAGAATAATTTAAATTGATAAGCCCTTTAATACATCAAATAACTATTCGATTCATAGATTAGACCCTCACGTGTACTACCCCGTTAGATCAAAGTGGATCTTGAAGTAATGGCAAAGGAGGTGTTACTCCACCCTCCTTGATTTTTAGATCTAGAATCTGATTACTGGATGAAGTTTAGAGTCATACCAAGGAAACCCTTTCTTTGTGGGGTACTCCACTGCTGAAGATGCAGTAGGTATATTTTAGACTTTGCTGATAAGGTATTAAATATGAGGAAAAATGCGCTATTACCATTTGTTCTGGCAAAGGGAAAGGTACACAGTTCTTATAGCCCAGTCAGTTGGAGGTGCTGCAGAAAACACCGACTGCTTCTCTGCACAGGAGTAAGACCCTATCCCCAACGAGTGTTTTGGATATGAAACTAAACAATCTGATGGTGAAGCTTCAGTAATGCTCGTCCTTTGGGGAATTTGGTGTACCCTTTCATTGCCATCACCCCCAGGTCCACTCTAGTTCTGAGTGGTAGCACCTTATAGAATCCTATTTATGGGTCAAATAGAAGAGTTTGACATTTAAACTGTGTGCAATAAAATTACATGCTAAATTAAGTTGTTTGAAATAGAACTGTTTGATCATTTAAATGTGTGTAAACAAATGACTGATGTTTAATTGAATTGTTAGTGATACATTGTAATACTTGAAAATATTAAACTATGTACAAAGAATTGATAAATAGTGAATACAATTATTTGTTTTAGATAGAAATTAGTGAAAGCATTTAACTATGTGAAAAAAGAGCTTAGACTCGTTCAAAAATGTTATCTACAAAATGTGTTTAGAAATCATATACTTGATATGTACCGGTTCATTGACCGGTTAGTGTTCGCCAATGGCCCGGGACACCGGGGTTCAATCCCAGGTCGAATCATACCAAAGACTCAGAAAATGGTACTTGATCCCGCCTTGCTTAACACTCAGCATTCTAAGGTATGGATCAAAAGTAAAGTGGAACAATCCAGGAAAAGGAGTAGCGCCCTTCCCTACACCTCGGTGTTGTAGCTATTGAAAAGGGAGACTTCGGGTCACCCTCGACTAAAGGGAGACAACTTTACTTACTTACTATAACAAGGATTTGGCATTAAATAACCTACAATGGCTGATATGCCTTAAAACCCAACCCAACCAAACCAAACTAAACCAAACCACAGTTCTTATCTTGTCTGTCTGTCTGTCTGTCTGTCTCTTTCGCTCACACACATACACACACACACACATATAGAATCAATCCCTATCATTCATAACTCCTGACTGGTCATCTAGGTTGTATCATGAGTCCGTACAGAGCTGATATATGTCCTTGCTAGCCGACAAACACTGGCATGACCATAAAAGAATGTCGTTAATAAGTTTGTCCTTATTCTTCAACAGTGTCCTGCATGTTTTGCTTGTCTTACTTGGATGGTCTGTGAGATGAGAGGCAAGATGCTGTACAGATGCTGTTGTATGGGATGGTGTTTAGTCATGCTGATAGCACAGAGTTCCCTTTCTCTCTCTCTCTCTCTCTCTCTCTCACACACACACACACACACACCATCTGTCCTTATCACCCGTCACTCCTGGCTGGTCCTGTAGATTGCATCTTATGTCTACACAAAGCTGATGTAAGTCTTTGCTGATATAAGTCTTTGCTTGTCGGCTAACACTGAAATATCCATGTGTAAAAAATCCATTGGAGAACATCGCTAATGATTCTTGCTTCTCCAGTTGTGGCTTGCATATTATTTTCATCTTACTTGGACAGTTTGTGAGATTGGGGGGAAGTGGCCGTACAGCTGCTGTTTTGTGGGCTGTTGCTTCCAGGATTTGTTCTAAACAGCACGTGGTATCCTTGTGTCGTTTTCATCTAGTTTTCTTTTCCTGTGCGTTTGGTTAGTATCCATGTGGTGCATCCATGCAGTAGTATTTACACAGCCACAGCTTGGAATAAACTCCGATAAGATTTCCACATGATCGTCAATAACATTCTACACCTTCGTTAGACGTATGCTGACCTTACTTTCAGTAGATGAGATATTGCCGCCGAGATATGTGAATTTGTCAATACACACACACACACACATACACACACACACACACACATATATATATATATATATATATATATATATATATATATATATATGACACAATTGTATGTATTTTTCAACGAGTCGGGTAGTTTTCGTCATATTTCCGAACCGATGGGCATAAAATACGTATTTATCTGTGCCATTTATTTACCTGTTTGTGTATATGTTTGATTCTAGGTGTAAAACTGCACATAATATCGATATGTTTAAGAACCAATGTTTGTAATGGCTATGTTGAAGCGTATGTATATGTGTTTCTTTGAATGAATATTTGATAAATTCCAAGAATAAGAAAACAATACAAACACCAAAATAAAAGATATTTTTAAAAAATTTCTTGTCCTTTTTTTCACCTGACAATTTCCCAATTTAAATTTAACCTGTTTTGCATAAAAAGATATAAAACAATAAAAGAAAAAGTAAACGAAATGAAAATATAGATTTACGCTGAATATTTTCTCGTTACCGTTTTTTATATTCCTCTAAAATCTCTTGGTTAAGTCATCAAGAACCCAAGTGGTGCTATTGTAATATGCGGTCTACCTCAGTACTTGAAGTCTACCATATTTCTGTCTGTTATCTAACTAAGCATCAAACATGTAAACTAAACTGGAGTGAAAATATATATAAAACCCCGAAAATACACCTTAAGATAGAAACTGAATCTCTTCTGTGTGCAGCACAAGACCACGCCAGAAGGACCAACTATATTAAAGTAAGAATAAATAAGACGCAACAAAATAGCAAGTGTAGATTATATGGTGATAGAGATGAAACTTTCAAACATATGAAAAGCGAATGTAGCAAATTAGCACAAAACGAGTGTAAGAACAGACACGACTGAGTGGAGAGGGTGATCCACTGGGAATTGTGCAAGAAGTTTAAATTTGACCATACGAACAAATGGTATATGCACAACCCAGAATCCGTCTTAAAGAAAAGTCGCACAAAATTCACTGGGATTTTGAAATACAAACGGATCGTCTAATCTCGGCCAGATGACCAGACCTAATGATAGTCAACAAAAAGCACAGAACTTTTCGAATTGTAAACATTGCTGTCTAGGCAGACCAGAGTAAAACTGAAGGAAGACGAAAAGAGAAATAAATATATGGACCTTGCAAAGGAACTGAAAAAACTAGGGAACATGAAAGTGACGTTGATACCAATTGTAATCAGCTCGTTCAGTACAGTCATCAAAGGATTGGTAAAGAGACGGCAAGAATTGAAAATGAGAACATGAGTGGAGACCATCCAAATGAAAGCACTTTAAGACTGCAAGAATACTAAGGAGAGTCCTGGAGACTTGAGGGGATTTGCAGTCACTCAGACTCCAGTTGAAGTCCTCTTTTAATAATCATAATAATATGGCAATATCAAAAACGGATCTCATCAAGCAAACTGAGATGAAATAAAAAAAATATGAAGGGAACATCTTAGAACAGGAAAAATTCACGATAGCAAGCACTAGAACAGAAATCTAACCAAAAGAGTTAATGACTGAACAGTCACCATTATAAAATACTCTTGATCGTTCTTACAATCGACATAGGAAGAACTCAGTCAAATGGAACGCAGAACAAAGAAATTGATGACGGTGCACATGGCCTTAAAGCCGAAGAACGACACAGACTGTATATATCAAGAAAATATGGAGTAACGGGTGACTGCAGAGCTCCAGATCTGGAGTCACACTACCAGACGCGGTTTAGTATTATACTTCTGGACACCCTTTTTCTGAGAGGTCTTATTTCGCTGCAAATGATACATTCCCGTGTAATTTAAGTCCTGTCGACAAGGCTGTCCTAGTTTGGACCCATGACCAAATAGATGAAATATTGGACAAAGAACTGTCAGGATTCGGCTCAAAAATTACCTAGTAACATATCAATTGATGAAACTTGCATAAAAGGTTAAAGATTAATGCTGAACATTTGACGCATAAACGATTCTCCCAATTATCAAAGGCATTCTGGTGGCTGAATAAGCGCCCCCAAGTGGCAAGAAAACACGACAGCCACCAACCACTTTTCCGGCTGTCGAACAAAAGAAGCACGACAAGGGAACGACGTTCGGCCTCCCAACCCCTGCCGCACTAACTCTAACCCCGCTTTCCGGCATGTCATGATTCAGGGACTGACGGGAGTGCCACGAGGTGAGCTGACAAGGCACTAATCGGGCAGCTAGAAGCATGCGATTAACAGACCAAGTAACTAAACGGGCGAATGACGTTTCGCGAAATTCTTTGAAGACGACACAGCTGATCACGTAAATCCTATATCCCCAGGTTGGTTTAGTAGAGCAGTTGTTTCTTTTATTTTTCTTTGTTTTTAAAGGCATGTCAACATTCATGGGTTACTTAATACCAAAGTCATCCTTTTGGAAGAAGAGTAGTGGCGCTATTTAACAAATAGCTGACAGTTAAGGGTGAACATACATTTGCCAATGTTATTTATTTGAAAGTGAACGTAATAGCGTCACTCGAATTCGAAGGCTTATTACGATGTCGCTGTCAAACACGTTTGCCAGTATTCCACGCGGAGTCTCTCTTGCAGTGGTGTCAAACCGGTTTTTTTTTTATCATCTTAATCCTGAATATAATTTACAGAAGTAAAAAATACACTTGAACTTGATAATACAACTATATATGTGCAAAAGTTTTCAGTTTTTATCTTATTAAAAAATATATCATTCTATCAAAGAATTTTTAAAAAACTGTACAAATCGTGAAGTATGACACTTCATTCTCATTACTCCATGGTTCACTCCAACCCAGAGTGGAAATACATTTTAAGGTCCCATCTATGGGTCAAATAGATCTCATTAGAAAATATTTGTTTTTGATAGGAATGCTTGATGCATTTTTACTGTAGATTATTTATAAGAATAGTTACTTGAAGCTATAATTGTTTACAAAGGATTATCATAATTAATTAGCTGAAACTAAATAACTGTGGACAAACAAATGCTTATCATTAAATAGAAATAATTATTTGAAACCATATAATTATAAGTATTAGATAGGAATACTTGAAACCAAACAACAGTTTGCAAATTATTTATATTAGAAATACTTTATGCATAACAATGCATAACAATCCAAAAAATGTAAACATAAATTTACAATGAACGCACTTCCCTAACCTTTCGGTATAATATAACCGTAGACAGGTTGATATGTCGTTAAAATCAATTAATCAATTAATCTAACTATTCCTGAACAGTATACAAAATACCTTAAACTTGATAATGTATACGTAAAACCCCTTTCGTTTTTTTTTTCTTTATTAAAAATATAGAATTTTAAAAAGAATACTTGATTCATGTAGAATCCTTTTGAATCTCATAATTTGTTTGATCTTTCATCAATCAAATATACAAAGATCATTAAATAAGTTTCCAAACTTTTTTCGTTTGGGTACTTTTATTGATAGTACACACATGAAACTCTAGTCCCCTTCGAAGTAATCTCCCCCGACTGCAATGCACTTGTTGTACCGTTCCAACAATTTCTAGAAGGTCCCATCAAAGTCCTCTTGTGTGAGCGTGTCAATGACCTTCGTCACAGCCTCTTTCATCTCTTCAATTGTCTCATAACGACAACCTCTGAGCTTAGGGAATAACCAAAAGTCACAGGGAGCAAGGTCTGGGCCATGGGGGGGGCATAGGAACTGTCTAGATGCCCATCTTGGTCAAATAGTCTGTGACAAGGATGGAGTTGTCGACTGGTGCATTGTCCTGGTGGAAATGCCACTGACCCGATTTGAAGAGTGCTGGCATCTTCCCTAGGAATCTCTTCCTGAACTCCCTTAAATCCTCAGCATAGTAACTCTAACCCTTTGGCCAATCAACTCTGGTGTTCTGACTTCTTTACTCCTCCCACACTTCTCATCATCCCTCAAAGACTACCTGGCTTCCTTGAATCTCTTTATACCACTCAAAAACTGATGCTCGATTCATGCAAGATGGTCGAAAAGCAGTCTAAAGCAGTCTAAAGCATTCCATACGTTTCTGTGGCATTTTTCCAAGTTTAAAACAGAATTTTATTGCATATCGTTCTTCTAATGTGTCAGATTGCATTTTTGAAATTCACCAGCTGTGACAATCAGGCTTTAGTAGGGTGTATTCCAATTCCTGCTGTAGCTGTTCCTTTGAACCTGAAATCATAAAAATTGGCCAGTCATCTCATAAGATGTATAGCAATAACCTACTGAATTCTCAAGAGTCTACGACAATTTCAAAGGCCCATATGAAAACTGAATCTGAAGTTCCCGTTCTAGAACTGTAAGAAGTGTGGAGTGTACAGCTTTGTTGCCCTGCGGAGCGATAGTAACTGATAGGATGTCCGCTATAAATCAAAGCGATCTGCTTGAAAATTATTAGTAATGAATGAAAACACATGAAACGATATAACTTTTTGCAAATAAATGATTATTATTAAATAGAAGTATTAATGATAGGAAGTCTTGAAACCATTCAACTGTATTGAAATTATTTGTATTAAGAATAGTTACTTGAAGTTAGAATTGTTTATCAAGGTTTGGTTTGGTTTGGTTTGGTTTCTTTGTTTAATGGCATATCAACCTTTGTAGGTTATTTAATGCCAAAGCTATTTTCCTAGAAGAACAGTAGTGGTACTATTTAACCCATAGCTGGGAGGATAAGGGGGTTCAGACCTTTCCCAAGTGTATTTGCCCGAAAGTGAACGTAATAGCGCGAGTACGAACTCGCTTACTACGATTCCGCAGTCCATCGCTTTAACCATTACTCCACGAGGACATCCCTCCTTGTTTATTAAGGATTATCATTATTATTTATTTATTTATTTATTACAATCATATCATGGCTTGAAAATTATTGTTTTTAAATTAGTATACGCGAAATCATATAAGCGTATTTAAAAAAATTATTTTAAACAGAAACTTGTATTATTTCAAGAATTCCTATCTATTACTTATACACAATTATATTGTTTCAAGCAACATTTCTCGTTTCATTATAACAATTGCTTACACCTGATATTATGGTTTTAAATATTTCAAGTAATCAAATTGCTTCAGGGAACTAAAATTATCAAAACGCAAAGAGTTATAGCTTCAAGTAATTATTCTTAAAAAAAACTTATTCGCATACAGTCATATTGTCTAAATTTTTCCTATCTAACATTAATAATTTTCAAACGGATATATTTGGAGCATAGATAGGACCCTAACTGGTACGACCATTCCAGATCAGAGTAGAACTGGGAGTAAATATTACGAAGGGATTAATTCATATTACCCAGAGTATTAGAACTGGAGCCTTACCGTTGAATGTGAACCGGAACACCTCTTTTGACCGGCCGAGTAAATTGCATGCGTGGTATATCAGGAAATAGACCTGTTTCCTAAATTAAAGATAAGCAGTTTCCTCTGTGGAAGTGCCGCATAAATTTCGTGGGTGACATTCTATAAAGGAGGTGTCTCCATGTACAATAGGTAGGCGAGATATGTTCCCACGAGGATTGCGTGGGAATCCGGGAAATTGTATAAACCAGGGAATATTTCGACCCCAGCGGGGACGACCGAGAGAAGAGCTACTAGACCTTAAGCCACGATCAGGATGCAGCACAAAGTCAACTTTTAAGAGAAGTACAGCTGGTTTGAAATCATATTTTTTCTTCTCCAAGATGATTACCTTTCCAATCATTGAATCTTGTTATCATATATCAAACGTCTTCTAGCTTTGCTATTATGATCTTATTAATCAATGAAAATCCGTATCTATATTAAATTTTCGTTGCATGTTTGCGTTCTCATATTTTTAAGGCGACGCTTGACACAAACACCCGATTATGTGCATCATTAACCCGGCGTTAAAAAGTGCCAACGACACCGAGTGTTCTAACCCATAATGTTGGAATAATTTGGCATTCCTTTTCGCTAAGACAGTCACCACGACTTGATCTTCTTTGCACTACGCTTTTTATACATTTCTCTAGTGAGCTAAATTGTTGTAAAGTATCCACTTTTCACCGACCGTCGCAATTTGCTTTGAAATCGAACAATTTTTATTTACTATGGAAAGCATTTAATGCTTCAATTTTATTGATATTGATGATTATGATAAAAAAAACAAGTAGAATTATAAAGATGACGAATGATACTAGTCAAATTATTAGTAACAATGATTGTGATAAAAATAAAGGATATTACTAGTCAAAATTATTAATAATTATGATTGTGATAAAAAAGCAAGTAGAATTAGCAAGGTGAAAGATAATACAAACCAAAATTATAAGTAATAATGATTGTGATAAAAACAAGTAGAATTAGAAAGATGAAGAATAATAAAAAAAATTAAAATTATTATTTATAATAATGTTTTCATGTAATCGCTTTCAAAATGAACCGGACCAGACTGTAGAACTTATTAATAAACTGGCAACTTTTTTAAAGTAGGAAGATTGTTAATTGATCCGGATATCAACCCATCAATTTATTTTATGCCAAAAATTTAAGGAATCGTATTGACAAAATTTTGTTCTGTTGTTTAAAAGAGTTTTTTTTTTTTTTTCTTTTTTGTTCACGGTCGTATCGAATAAGAATAATCTTTAAACAGATCTATTTGATTTATAGATGGGACCCTATCATGTTCACTTGGACTAATACCTTTCGATAATGCATGAACCTACTTATCTTCCCGTGATGAGTTGGATAGTACTACAGCTGTTCTTCTACAAGGATGACTTTGGCATGAAAGTGAACCTGGGAGTAATTGCAATGAATTGGTACTCTATACTCCCCAGATCTCCAAGTTATTATGATACTTAAGACACCCTTTTTGGGAAGGAGGGTCTTATTCTTCTGCGTATTCTCAGTTCTACTGATTGTACAGGAACATATTTGAGTTGCAAATTACCTTTCTTAAAATATAAAAGCATAATCTACCGCAAATGGTAATTTTTGTCTTCCATCGTTAAAAGAAGACACCCCGTGGCATAAGAGCTTGGACTGCAACATCTTTGCAAACTAGTTTAAATTTTAGTAGCGCTATTACGTTCACCCGGACAAATACAATTGGGAAAGAAAGGAATCCCCTTATCCCTCCTTGTTGTAGATTATGCAGTACTACTACTGTTTTTCTAAAAGGATGACTTTGGCATTAAATAGCCCACGAAGATTGATATGCCATAGATCAAAGTAACAAAACCATCTTTTATGTTTGAACCAGTTATAAGACAACTGATTGATATTTGCCAGCAGATAGATAAAATGTATACTGATGTGACAGTTAAGGGAATACAGTCAACAAAGATATTTTTGAAAGAACTTAGTTAAAGCTGAACAATTCAAATGCCATCTATAAAAAGAACGAAGAGACCTTTGAGTTTATTCGACCGAATACTTTAACTATATCACCTTTATAGCTGTCCTGGGTATGATACGAAACTGAATACAGTCATGGGGCTCAAGTTCCAGATATCGGGGCAGTGTCAAGTAATCTCTTCGTAGCCATTACTCCCAGATCTACTTTATCCCAGAATCAGAATAGCCGTTTACGATTTTATTTATGGATCAAATAGTTTTGTTTAAAAGATATGAGTATTAGATGTGAATACATAAAATTATATAACTATGTACAAATTATTTGCATAGTTACTTGAAGTGACAATAGTTTATTAAGGATTATGATTATTATAAGTTATGAAAATCATACATGACTTTAAAATCTTGAAACCATATAAATGAGTGTATATTATTCCTGTTAGATCAATAAAATGTTGAAAATATAAATAGTTATGATTATAATCAAGCATTTTCAAATGAATCAAATTTCGACATTGAATAACCCGTATGGGTTGATGAACTGTCAAATAAATAAATCAAACCAAAAAAAACTTTGAACCAATATCAACCAATATATATATATATATATATATATATATATATATATATATATATGATTTACAGCTTCCTCCCTGGTCGATTTCAACATATGAAAGCCTGAGATAGTGCCTCGTATAAGATTTCAAGCTAATCTCAAAGTTGCACACAAGTCCGTAGATTATGCATGCAGAGTGAGTGGATGAAGAAGCTGACATGACGGGCCGAATTTCAGCCTTCTCCCTTGATATTCAGGGATGCTGGAGTTAATTGGTGTTTTTTTTGTTTTTGTTTTTTGTTGTTGTTTTTTAAACTTCTGGATGGATTTGTCCCATTTTTCTCCTCAAACATTGCGAATTAAACCACTTTATTTGAAAGTATAAACAAGTATACCTAGAATTATAGGATTTTTTTAGCTTGTGTCTGGACCCAAGAAATGGTCTTATCAACATGGAAACAATTAAACATGGCTAATATCTATCTATCTATCTATCTATCTATCAAGATAGATAGATAGATAGATGTGTGTGTGATTATCTCTGTGCAAGCACATGAACATACGTGTTTTTACGCTCCGAGAATGCGTGACATGTACATAGGACAACATAGAGATTATAATCTTCAAGCCCCATCCACAGATTACCGAGCGCACGTCGGAGAGTTCAACTCGAGTAATTCACAAGATGAAGCCAATGAGGAGAGTAAGGAGAGAAAGAGAGCAACAAAAATAAAAAGAAGGATTTCTTGACTAACAATAAAAATAAAACAGAAAAAAATACAGGCGAAAAAAGAAAAAAAGAAAGAAGTAGGGAAAAGATTGAAGGAAAAGTAAAAGGAAGGGTGAAGGGTCGGTAGGAAGGAGGGGATTATTAAGTGAGTGAAAGAAATTGAAAGAAGGTGGGACATACGTGGGAAGTGGGGAACGGAAAAATGAAGGAACGGTGATGGCAAGCCTGCTTGTGTACATCGACAGCTGTCACACCAATTAAACAGTTTTTCAACCACTTTCACCCACATTCCACCCGGACACCATTCTAAGAACTGTGACGTGTGCATTGTTACCCTCTCCAAGGATAAGAACACACATATATACACACACTCACGCGCACTCCCGCCCGCACGCACGCACATAAGCAGGCAAATGTATGTGCATGCAAACACGCATGCGCACATCTCTTTTCACATGACCCATCGAACTTGCTCTCTTCAATTTACTCATCTTTTACAGTCACCCACTTCGTTTACCTTTTCTCTTTCTCTTTCTCTCCCTCATGCACACACATACACTCACTCACACACACACACACACACACATGCACACAAACACACACGCTAAATCTAGTTCATTCAGTCTGTCTGTCTGTCTGTCTAAATCTCTTTCTCCCACTATCTAAATCTATTTCTCTCTTTATTTTTCACTAAAACTTACTCGCTCTCTCTTTCTCTCTTTCTCTCTCTCTTTCTCTCTCTCTCTCTCTCACACACACACACACACACACACACACACACGCAATCCCTCTATACATAAATCTCTCTCTCACTCTCACTCTCTCTCTCTCTTTCTGCCATTCTCTCTAAATTTCTTTCTCTCTAAATTTCTCTCCACATCTCTGTCTCTGTCTCTGACTCTTTCTCTCTCTCTCTCTCTCTCTCTCTCTCTCTCTAAATCTTACACTCTTTCACTCTCTTTCTCCCTCACACACTCTTCTCTCTCTCTCTCTCTCTCTCTTCCTCTTTCTCACCTACCCCCTCTCTCTCTTTCTCTATCTCTCTTGGATTCTCTTTCTTTCTTTCTTTCTGCCTTAGAAGTTCTTTTTTCTTATATTATCTATTCAGCTGAACATGGTTTGAGACAGGGCTATAATTTTGTTTTATGAAAGTGCTCAACAACAAAAGAATATGAAGCTAAGTTGAGAATCATAATAAATGCTCCAATTCATTTGCATCATTTTTATATAAGTTCATATAGGGTGAAGTCAATATATATATATATATATATATATATATACGTATGTATGAATATATATGAATATATATACGTGTCAGTTTTTTCTGCTTTTTACTAAACAGTTTAATACCACCATGCATAATGTGTTAGGTATTTGATTACAGCCAGAGGAGAAATGCAACCGAGAATTATGTGTGCTACATTTACTGACAACTCCTGCATAGCAATTGTCTCTTGCTACAGTCTCACTAATGCCAGTGATGAAACGGACATCACCACCTTCAACAAGTGGTTTTTCCTTGTCCGACACATCTCCAAACACAATGTTTTTCTCATCGGTAGAGACATGAATGCTCAAATAGTCAAAGACGGAAATAATAAATTCTTCTTAAGGAACTCGCCAAAATAGAAATTATATATACATTGCAGATTTTTCACTCGAAAACAGACTTGCATGTCTAAACACTGAATTCCAGCTTATGAATATACGTCTACACCGGTCACTTTAAATTTCAGCTTGATTACATATTTATAAACAAAAAGTTCATAAATAGATGGTTGTTTGATTGTTTGGGTTTTATGGCATATCAACCTTTGTCGGTTATTTAACGACAAATCCATTTTTATACAAATAGTTCTATTTCAAACGATTCAGTTTAGCATGAGTACACAATTTAATTGTCAAAAGCATTTCTACTTCAAGCTATTCAGTTTTGTCAAACAGTTCTAATCAAACCAATTCAGTTTAGTATAACTATAGTTTTTGTCATAACACAACTTCATTGTCATAACTTCTATTTCAAACAATTGTCATAACTTCTATTTCAAACAATTCAGCTTAGCGTAAGTATAGTTTCAATGTCAAAACAGTTTTATTTCAAGCAATTCAGTTTAGCATAAGTACGCAGTTTAAATGTAAATACACAGTTTAATTGTCAAAAATATTTCTATTTCAAGCTTTTCAGTTTTGTCAAAAAGTTCTAATTCAAACAATTCAGTTTAGCAAAAGTATGCAGTTTAGTTCTATTTAACACATAGATAGGACCCTATCAGATGCTATCACTCCGGGCCAAACGAGAAAAACATGAAAAAAGCACCCTTAGTTGATGAAAGAAGTCCAACAAATATCAATTCGCAAAAACGAGAGAGAAGTGAAACATACTAAAAAGCCGCGAGAAAACTAATTCATTCTAAAATGCTGAGAGAGAACTGACGCATAAAAAAGTCGAGAGAGTACTAATACAAAAAGGTTCGGAGAAAATTAAGATATACTAAACCCTAAAGAGAACTAACTCATAAGAAAAAGCTGAGAAAGGACTCAGACTAAAGGTCAGGAAAAAACTAACACGCACTAAGATGCTTAAAAAAGAACTTATACTAAAAGGCCAAGAGAGAACTAACGCATACAAAAAAGTCTACAGTGAACTGACACATACTTAAAAGACGAGAGAGAACTGATACATACGAAAAAGTCGAGAGGGAACTGACGCATACTAAAAAAGCTAGAGAAAACTAATATATACTAAAAAGCCGAGAGAGAACTAACAAATACTAAAAGGTTTAGGGAGAACTGACACATACTAAAAGGCTGAGAAAGAACTGACACATACTACAAAGCCAAGAAAGAACTGACACATATTAAAAAGCCGAGAGAGAACTGACACATACTAAAAAGCCGAGAGAGAATTGATACATACTACAAAGCCAAGAAAGAACTGACGCATACTAAAAAGCCAAGGGAGAAGTGACACACACAAAAAGCTGAGAGAGAACTGACACATACTACAAAGCCAAGAAAGGACTGACACATAAAAAAGTCGAAAGAGAAGTGACACATACTAAAAAGCCAAGAGAGAACTGACACATACTATAAAGCTGGGAGAGAATAAACAATGCAAGAATTTCTTGAAAGAACTGATACCTACTACAAAGCCGAACGAGAACTGACACATACTACAAAACCAAGAAAGGACTGACCCATACTAAAAACCTAAGGAGAACTAATGCATACAAAAAAGAACAAGGAAAATACATCGAAGATCAAATCAATCATCCCTGGCCGATATTTAATGGACCATAGACAATTTTGATTAACTTGGCTGAGAGTAAATATAGTCAGCATAAAATTTGCCAGCCAAGAAGAACTTCAAAAGTGAAAAGAACATTTATGAAATATATCCGACAACCCTTCTGGAATCACTGATAAACCTACCAAAAAATTATTAATGCCAATTTGAAATCAAACTTGGACAGTTAACGGCGGAAGAACTTTGACAAAATTGTAAGAAAATCGGCAAGCCCTGATAAAATACCTCCTGAAGTATGGAAGACGAGAAAATTTGACGACATATTTCTTCGATTATACAATTCTGAGTAAACAAAATACCAGAGAGAAATGGAATAAAGGCTGCATCCTTCATTTCCATGAAAAAGGTGACCTTGGAATCACAAAGAACTACAGAGGCATAAACCTTACTGCATTATCTACGTCTTAATTCTATCCGACCTGAAGTTGAGAATATTCTTTGGGAAAATCAAATCAGCTCTCGGAAAAGTTGATCCACAACATGGCAGTTTCTGACTATCCATCGAATCATCGAAGGGGTATTTGCAAAAGATATTAAAACAACACTGTTATTCGTAGATTTCTCCAAGAGATTTGATTCCATACACAGAAAAGATGAAACAAATACTACTAGCATATGATTTCCACCAAAAAATTCATATTGTTATAACATGAAATCAATGGTTCATCCCCCTGATGGTGCTCTTGACTTCCCTGACATTGTCGTTGGAGATACATTGCAATTTACAATTTGTCTAGATTACGTTCTACGAATGTCTGTAGTTCTAATATAGGAAAATGGTTTCACACTAAAAAAAATGCAAGAAGCACATGATCTCCCACAGATACTACAACAAACACACACTTCACCAATTATCTTGTGCTTCTCGAAAATACACCAGACCAAGCCGAATCCCTACCGTGTAGCTTGAAGCAAGCATCAAGATGCATTGGTCTTTAGATAGAACAGATCACATAATAGAGCAGTTTACATACTTTGACAACAATATCTCATCTATTTAAAGCGATGTCAACAAATGTCGAGCGAAGACGTTAACTACTGTTGACGGGTTATCGATTAGATGGAAGTCTGATCTCTCTGATAAAATAAAATGGGATATCTTCAAAGCTGTGCCTATGTCAGTACTACTGTATGGATGCACCTCCGAGACGCTAACAAAATGCCGGGAGAAAAAGCTTGATAGAAATTACAAAAGAATGCTACGTGCTGTTTTGAACTAATCCTGGAAGTAACATCCCACAAAAGAGCAGCTGTGTGGAAACTTGCCTTCCATCTCCAAAACTATCCAAGTTAGACGAACAAGAAATACGGAGCACTGCGAAAGAAGTGAAGACGAACTCATAAGTAACGTTCTTTTATGGACTTCTATAAATGGATGCGCCTGCGTTGGCCGACCAGCAAAGACCAGCTCTGTGCGGACACCGGATACAGTCTCAAGGACCTGCCTGGAAAGATAAATGGATGGTGAGAGATAGAAGGAACTCTATGGTATCCGTGCTGATAAGCCCAAATTCCTTCTATGAGATTGGGGTTATAATGAGAAATCCCCAAAGAGGGTGAAAATCACTCCGAAAACTGTTCTTTCATGATACTATTGTTCTTAGTATCGCTCTATCTCTCTAGAGAATACCTATCTACCCTTTCTGCCCACACGCATATATATATATATATATATATATATATAAGAAGGAAGTTAATTACCAAGTAACAGAAACTCTCCAAAAAGTGAGCAGATAGAAAACGTTCCTTTAGCCATTCTCATTTCCACCGAGCAGTTTCACTCCATGCTTGTTTTGGGGTCATCAGGAGAGTATGTGCACCTTTTCGGGGCCTTCTTCTCGACGGTTTTATTTGCACATCGGCCTTCCTCACTGACATGTGGCCTTATTTAAGTACCCTGTCAATTCAACGTCTAACGGCGAAATATATATATATATATATATATATATTCTACTTCTTTTTTTCCCTTTTCTTTTTATTTTTTTTCATATATATATCATTCTATCATACTGATTGCATGAAGTTCTCTGACTTCCTCTCGCCATCCATCCTTATCGTTTATTGCTCCTGGCAGGTCCTCTAGACAGCGTCCAGTGCCCGCACAGAGCTGATATATGTAAATCCTCGGTCAACACTAGTGTAACCATTTATGAGAGTTCATAAGAGTATGTCGCTTATGAGTTCGTCTTAACTTCTTCAGCAGTACCCGACTGTCTTGTTCGTCTTACTTGAATAGTTTGTGAGATGGGAGGTAAATAGCCGTATAAATATTAGAAAGAGGTTCGAGCAGTGTAACGGCTATTGTTTAAAAGCGGGACAAGGTGGTTTAGATTTCGATTTGCGCTAATACCCTTACGAAAGGCATGAATCTATCTCTTCTTCCCTTCAACAATGAATAATTAGTCGAGAAAAGTGATCTTTTAACATTAATAAGATAATCTAGTAAGGAAAAAAAACTACGAATCCAAAACCTGAAGGGTGAAGTTAGAAGAATTCATAACACAAAGATGTACCATTTTTCTGTTATCAACTCCTCCCGAAAGTGTAGCTGCTCCTACATAAACTTTCATCACTTTAAATAAGTCACCAGGACTTTATTTGCAAAGCTTTGGTTTAGTTAATAGCTGTTATCGAACCAATGAACAAACATCCTTTATTCTATTTACATTTTTAGCGATCAATATGGTTTGGTTTCATTGTTTAATGTCATCTCAACCATCGTCGGTAGAAAAACAACACTAATACTTTTTAACTCATATCTGATGATATAAGGGGGTTTATACCTTTCCTAAGTGGGTATTAGTCTAAAAGTGAACGTAATAGCATGATTGCAGTTCAAAGTCTCTTACTTCAGAGCCACAGTCCAGTTATTTAGTCATTACGCCACGGGAACAACCAGATCAATATCAGATAGAGCAGTAATTATATAGTGTGTCGTATAATTTGTATATGAAATTGTACAATATATTATACAACATGATATATATATGGTTTTAGTATTTTGCATAAGGTGTGAGTTATGGGAAAAGGGTGTTCACTATCAGGGTGTTTACATGTGTGTGTGTGTGTGTGTGTAGTTTGGTTTGGTTTGGTTTCTTTGTTTAATGGCATATCAGCCTTTGTATGATATTTAATGCCAAAGCTATTTTCCTAGAATAACAGTAGTGGAACTATTTAACTATATATATATATATATGTATGTATAAGAAAAGAGAGAAGGTTAGAAAAAATTAGATTGACTTATATATATATATATATATAGTGTGTAACCCTGATATAAGAGAAACTCCAATATAAGAGAGGTTGTATCTGGTCCCAAATTAGAGCCTGTATTGCCTAAACAAAATAGACCAAACCCTGATATAAGATATTTCTTCACCGGGACCCGACAACTCTCTTATATCCGGGTTACACTGTGTGTGTGTGTGTGTGTGTGTGTATATATACATATATATATATATATATATATATATATATATATATAAATTTTTTCTATCCGTCTCTTTTTTCTCATATATATATATATATATATATATGAGAAAAGAGAGACGGATAGAAAAAATTTATATATATATATATATATATAAATGTAGAATGAATGAAAAGTTAACCTTCTAAAAAATAGTTCTCTTTCCATTCAATACACTTATTACATTGAGTTTAACACTGATCTAATCTCCTCTAAAACTTACCTTTTGGTATGTTTTAAACCTGTGGCGTTGTTCTATTTATTATCAAAAATCCGGAACCAAAATCAAAACTATTTAACACTGTTGAATAAGCATGGATCTTATATATGAGAGTCATAGCGTAATGGTAACAGTGCTGAACTACGGATTCATAGTTAGTGATTTCTAATTCCACTCACACTATTACATTCACTTTTAGACTAATAAGCTGGGGGAAAGCGTAAAACAATAATACAACTAAAAGGATAGATTCGGTACTAAATAACCCTCGAATGTTTATGCGCCATTAACCAAAAAAAAACTATCAATAAATACGGGAAGAAGTAAACAATAGGTAGGCACTATAAGTAGAAAATTGATAACAAGGTAATCCAAGTGGAAGGAGAGATTTATTAAGTCGACACTAAAGTGTTTCGGTTCTACTGAACCATCATGACGGGTGATATTAGCTATGTTAAGTCAACGATGGATGTAAGCACTATTTATAGCAGCACCTTTTTCAAGGAAATCAACAGTGATGAGTTCTTTCATGTCCTGCATGACCTTCTTTACTGATGCTGCGCCTCTAACTTTTTCTTTACTGAAGAGTCAGTATTCTTTCACTTTGACTGTCTTTTTGACTCAGGCTCGTAGTGACAAAACCTATTTGGAAACATATTCTTAGCTAAAACCTATTTCTTCGTAAACATAACACATTCTTCTGTAAATTTCCCATAGTTTTTACTTCTCATCCGCCAACAATTTGATGACAGACCTCTGTTCAAGCTTTAAGCACTAAGTTTGATTTGCCACCATTTTAAATAGCCTTAGAACATATTTTTGTGAGGTAAAAATATTTTTGTTTTAAAACACTTTTAAACAATACAGATTTTACATTTATAGGGAAAAAAAATCACCGAAAAAAATTAATTTTGCCTTTGTCAAAAAATTCTCCTTATGGTCCTCGTATATTCAGGCAGTTATATTTTTGGTAACAGTAACAATGATGTAGATTGTGACAAATAAATAATACATAATAATATCCGTTTTCATAAGGTGATGTTTTGCGGGAAATGATAAAATATGTATCATTGTTTTAGATAAATTAAATTTAAAATTGGTATGAGTATATTTGACAATGGTCGATACTCTGTGTGTGTGTGTGTGTGTGTGTGTGTGTGTGTGTGTGTGTGTGTGTGTGTGTGAAAGTACTTATTCATGAAAGCACGAGCATATTAAAATACGTGTCTCTCATGCCTCCATCAAAATATGGACATTTGTATCATAAACTTTTTTGTGTATATTCACTTCCTAAAACACAAATATTCACACACACTCATACATATTCACGCATACAGATACACACACACACGCAGACACACACACACGCGCACACATACTCATGCACATGAAGGTACACACATACATACAAATACACAGAACCGCTGGTGCGTACACAGGTTCAGCTAGAAATAGGCAATAAGATATGCAGCGGCGAAAATGTATGTATACATCTGTAACATTGACTCTTACAGACTTGTGTACGTCTACATTATCTACACATACTAAATAATTACACATTGATGTCTATTCCAACATGCTTAATATATTTTTTCATAAAAACAAAAAAATAAAAATAAAAAAATACTGACGACTGTATTATTCTGAGACCAATTTTCATTAATTACAAATTTCTTTGTTGTTGTTGCTTTTTTTGTTTTTTTTAATCAAATTCATAACAGTTTTCAGCGTCTTGAAAGTTTCTAGACGATGTGAAATAGTTCCATTTCATTTAATCGACGTATACTGGCCGAATTCTCCAGTTGAATGGCCAGAATAAATGCGAGACGTTTCTTGTCAAATAACAGATTATATTTTATTTCCTTTTTTATGTGCGTGCACACACATACACACGCACACTCACACATACATACATATATATATATATATATATGTGTGTGTGTGTGTGTGTGTGTGTGTGTGTGTGTGTGTGTTTATGCAGATACAGAGTATTTTACTATACATTCATACATGTGTGTATATCTGTGTAAGTGTATGTACGTTAATGTGTGATGTACTGTTAAGTATATGTATGCATGAAACAAACCAATAATTATATCCCTTTCTACTTACAGTCTAATTGTAAGAAAACTTTGTACATATTTGTGACATATATTTACATAGGTAACGACGCACCTAAAGATTTTCCATAAAGACGAAAGGTGCCAGGATTGCACTATTTCTAGTGAAAACAATGAAAATGGATATCATTAGGTTTTGCTTATGACCAAACTCTACAATATTAAGACTCTGATGCCAAAAATTTGAATACGTAGCAATCGAAAAATGAGTACCTTATATATCGTTATCCATTTTTTCTTTACTTACGAAAGTGTTGTAGTTTTATATACATTTACATGTTTAAGTGGTGTGGAGTTTGTAATGATAATAATAACAATAAATATTAATGAATAGTTTTTGTTTGTTTCCTGTCATATCAACTGTTGTAGGTTATTTAATGCCAAAGCCATTCTCCTAGAAGAACTGTAGTGGTACTATTTAACCCTTTGCTAGAAGGATAAGGGGGATCATACCTTTCTCAAGGGTATTTGCCCGAAAGTGAACGTAATTGCACGATTGGAGTACGAACTCGCTTACTACGATTCCGCAGTCCATCGCTTTAACCATTACACCAGGAGGACACCTCCTAATATATAGTATCGAATATTTTCCGTTTTTGTTTTAGAATGTTCTATTATAATTGTTAGAAAACCTACTGTCTTTGGTTTCGAAGAAAATTAACGTTTCGTAAAAAATTAGTAAGTGTTTACTTATTTATGGGGGATAATATATATATATATATATATATATATATATATTCTAAATTTGAGGAAAAAACTTCAATTTAGTGTTTCCATAATAGATTTATTTCTGGTCGCTATGACCTTCATCAGATGAAGTTCAGTTCCTCGGATCATACACAATTATATATTTCCAGTCCTTCTGCACGAGCAGGATACGACACAAGGTCAATTTTATGTGAAGTTTAACAGGTTTGACTAGAGCTTTCCTAGACCGGTTGTCACACCAAGGTTTAAAAACCCAGTCTGCTCTACAATATAATCATCGCTGGAAAGAGAATAACTGTGTTCATATCGATCCTAAAGATATTCGCACTATGTGAAATACATACAGGCTCGTCCAGGATTTTCTGAGTACATATCCGACGAAAGTAACCTTTACATCACAAGGGTCTCCAATATATATATATATATATATATATATAAGGGCTGTTCAAAACGTTCTAAGCCTCGCCCAGCTTTTAGATTTGTCGCACGCCTTTCATCTTTGTATAAATCTCATCCACAGAGAAATTAAGACAGAAATATACACTAGTTTTTCTAGTTTAATGAGAAATGGTAGTGAGTTGCTACAACAAAAAGATATGGCTTTTCTTTCTTGGAGAGGCTTAGAAGTTTTTGATCGACCCTTACATGTATATATATATGAGTACAGTTGTAAAGTTGGCGACCGTAGTTGAGGGTGACCCGAAGACTCCCTTTTCAATAGCTACAACACCGAGATGCAAGGAGAGGGCGCTACTTCTTTCCCTGGATTGCTCAACTTAACCAATGATCCATACCTTATAATGTCTAGTGTCAACCAAGGCAGCATCAATAACCATTTTTTGAGTCATTAGTATGACTTGACCTGGGATTGAACTCTTGTCTCACGGACCATTGGCAAACAGCCACATCCCTTATTGGCGACATGTAAATGGCTTAAACTGAAGTGCCATGTTTGAAAAACAAGCACTAAGCGTCATTTAGTGGCTGAGGCCTTCATCTAGAGTATTGTTTATTGCGCAAGTACATACATAATTAAAATATACATTATTGCTCATAAGTAATTGAACAAAAAGATAATTTGCTTGCAATCACTTAGTCTTCAAAGATAAAGACAGAAACATTAAGCATGAACCAAGTCTTATTGCGATTCAATGCAATAAGGCAAATATTTAGCCGTGTTTCACGGTTCTGAATTTTGGAAAATATTTTAATAGAATCATATTGTTAGCTGATAAAAGGAAAGTATCCCCGAAAAGTCTCGCTTAAAATCGACAAGAAAAATTGGAAATATTAAAGAGTTGCCAAATTAGCGAGTTAATTTGAATCTCTGTAGATCAAAATCTTTAAAACCTCCTGCTCTTGATTAATTAAAAAAATCAAAGTTTCTGATCAGTGCTCTCCATGGAGTAAGGGGGGTCACCGTGACGTCATGGCTAACGTGATGGACTGTGACATCGAAAATTGCGTTCATTTCCGGACTAATACACTTAAAATGGTATGAACCCCCTTCTCCCTCAGCTACCAGTTAAATAGTACCACTACTGTTTTTCTAGACAGATAGCCTTGACATTAAATAACCCACGAAGGTTGATATGTCATTAAACAAAGAAACGAAACTAAACCAAACCTTTAAGGTAATTATAAAGGCTATAGAAAGTACTAGATGTAAATATTATAATTTCACCTGTTTTTTGTTTTTGTTTTTTTATTTTTCTGTCATCCAAAATTTTATAATTTTCAATCTTCGAAAGAGAGAAACAGACAGAGACAGAGAAATTAGTTGGTTGGTTGGTTGGTTTTTCAGGATGTCATTTCTTGTTGGATTATTCAATGCTGAAGTCAATCTATTTTGCAAGTATTGACGTGGTTTCCGATAAGTTTTCTTGATACAAAAAAAATCTAAACACAGTTATATGGTTTCAATTATCCCTCTCTTTTCTGATTTTATACCCAATGTGGTTTCAAACGACTATTTCAATAAACCATCCGATGATGAGGCTCCAGATCTATAGCTTTGAGGAATATGGTGTATCTCTTCATTGCTACTGCTCCCAGGTCCACTCTGACTCAGTAGGGTCCTATCTATGGGTTCAATAGTGATATATAGCCATAGTCATAATGATATCAATAACCATAGTACTATAAATGTATATTCAAATACATGTACAAATGCAGATGGACTCTGTTGTTCAGGTACGAACGGTTTTATTAAATTCTGACTTCGGTTCTTCGACACGAGGAGAGAGACACAATTCTTATTAAGCTGACCATACTATCTGATCCCACAAACGCGCTGCGCAGATTGCAATGTTTTAGATCTCTGTCGGTAGAGATCTGCAAAACTCCAACTACATGCCTCAACGGTAGAGAACTCAATTCTCTACTCCCCGGTGGCAGAGAACCCAACTGTCTGCCTGCATGGTCCAATGTCAACCTCAAACTGACGTCTGTTTCAAAATCCTCAAATTCTCAGCCCATCTTTTCTGGGCATGATGTCATCCACACTCCAGACCCATTTCTTGTCAGGGGTTTATTATGACAATGGTGATTGTCATATCCTTTGCGCGCTAGCGTAAAACTGTACCCAATGGCTATGCGCCTGAACTCTTTACCCGAATAGTTCAAAGCCCAACCAAACTGAAAGATACAATATAATTAACGAAAAATGATTAATATAAAAAAAATCATTCCTTAATTATATAACAATAGAAATATCTAACATTTAAACGGTGTGTAAACAAATGACTGATTAATTGAATTGTTAGCAATACTTGGTACAATTTAAACTGTGTGCTAACGAATGAGTAATGTTGAATAGAATTATTAGTGTTGATTAGAAATACTTAAAACTCTTAAACTGGGTGCCTAAATCAAATTGATAGTGTTACATAGCGATGCTTGAAACCATATAACTGTTGATGTTTGAGAGCAATATTTGAAACCATGTGAGTGCAAAAAATGATTGTTTAATAGAACTATTAGTGTTAGAGTATTTGGAACCATTTAACTATGTGCAAACAATAGTAATATTTCTATGCGAATAAATTAACTCTGACTCATTTAAAAATAAGATAACCAACAAACTATTGACTCAGGAATCATATGACTAACCATTTAGCTATATGCAAACAAATGAGCTTTGGCTCGTTTAAAAATGTTATCGACAAACTATGCATTTACAAATTATATATATATATATATATATATATATATATATATATATATATATATATATCATGTATAAAGAGGATTTGGTATAACATAATCTATATGCTATAAAACCAATCAACTAAACAACTATTTCTGTTTAATGGTACTCATTTATTTGCACCCAATTTTATGGTATCAAGTATTCCTATCAAAAACAAATAATTGACACAGTTTCAATTATTCCTACCTAATTCACATTTTTTTCAAAAAATCTATTTGACCCACAAATGAGACCCAGACAATACTGTCTCTCCAGGTTAAAATAGATCTTGGAGTAATAGCAATGTCAGTAAGACTCTACAGTTTCCAAAGCTCTAAAAGTTGAGTCTTACTTATATTTTCATGATGACATTTCACTCTGTACGAACTTCATCTGTCGGATACATATACTCTTTCAATATCAAATATGTAAAACTCGAGCTGTATTAACCTTATCGGTGAGGTTTAGAATATGTTGACTGCATCCTCTACAGAAGGGTAAGACCTTTCATTCAAAAAAAAGGAATGTTCTGATATGACACTCAACCACATCTGATGGTGAAGATCTAGTTCTACAGATGTAGAATTAACATTCTCACAACTATAAAGGGTTTCCTTACTAAGCATATTCTCGTCTGGCTTGGAATCGATGAGTTTTTATCTGACTGAAGCTAAAACTTATCCTATTGGCTCAGAATGAACTCATCTTGCCCTATAACTAGAAAATCATTAAGCTTAGTTTCGTCTATAATAATCTTTTTAGCGAGGATCGAACCAACTACAATTTCAATTTTTGGTTGATTGATTGTTATTTTATACCAAGAGGTTTGGGTATCACGTTCATTGTGTACTCATATTTACATTTTGTAAAAGGCTCTTATCTATTTATTTGTTTGCTTTGCACACGGTCCAGTCGAATACAGTTAATTTTCAAACAGATCATTTCACCCATAAATGGGATACTAATAGTCATAACTCTGGGTCAAAGTTGACCTGGGAGTAATAGCAATGAAACGTTACTCCTCTCTCCTCAGAACTCCAGAAATGCAGCTTTACTATCAGATGGAGTTTAACGTCCTACTTAAGACATGCCTTTTTTTGGAGGGGTTTAACACACTGCAAGGAATATAGGCAGCGTATACTAAGGCCCACCATCAGGACGTAATTCAAACTGTTTTTGAAATGTCCAGTACAGTGAAATGATAAAGGACAAACCATTTTTTATTTCATATAAAAAGATTCCCTCTTAATCCTTCCGTGTTTCAAAATATCGTATCACAAGCGTGAAACAGTTTAGCGAAACACTTTTTAAACTTTTGCCAACAAAGTTTTCTTCCTTATTTGTTTTAGTGTTGTCTTGTTTGTTTTGTTGGTTGGCAGTTAATTTGTCTGTTAGAAAAACTATCTCCAAATGTTATCGACTTTTTTTTTCTTCTTTATTTTTACATAGTTCATTTGCGCGACTATTGGTATTGGTCCAAGTACTAAGAGGTTTAATTTTTACTCGACTTTTGCCAACTTATTGAAGGATTTCTATGGGTTAGGGATGTATATGCTGTCTCCTTTTGATTCATACATGTGACCTACCAAATGCTCCATCCTAAACAAGTTTTTATTTATTTATTTATTTATTTATTTCGTGTTTGTGCATTTTTAAGAATAAATCTGTGTCTAATTTTTGGGACCAGAATTTTCCCCTTTTTAGATGACTCAAAATAAGCAAACTGGCAACTATCCACGGTAACAAGATAATTCAGGGCAAAGCACGTATTTTGCATTAATACGAATGTTTAGCGCATAACAATGTTGCTCAAGTAGAAAAAATGGTCGGAAAACCTTAGTTACAAAACGATAAAAAATAATAGAAAAAAGGTGTGAAAAAACCGTAAACGATTTATTATCTGGCCATTTTTTTTCTTTTTTAGCCTTCATTTATTTTCATTCTTTCTTCATTCCTTAACGATGGTCAGATTGCAAGTCTTGGTCTAAATTACCCGTATGTAACGTCTGTTATTGACTCTAGAATAAATAATCAACTAACCGGACGAAAAGAGCGGGAAATGGCACAAAAAAGAACAAGTACGAGAGAACACGGCGACCCGCCAAATCTGAACAAACTATCAAGTAACGACTTATTAAAAGCAAATCGATAAACCTATTTAGTCACTTTTGACCTCTCATCTCTTTCTGTGATAGCCAATCTTTTCTTAAAGGTTTCTTGTTTATTATTTTCGTTATATAAGATAATTACGGAGTTTAAAAATATATATAAAAGATGATTGGCTTCTGTTTCTTTATTTAATGGCATATCAACCTTCGTGGATTATTTAAAACCAAAGCCATCCTTGTAAAAGAACAGTTCTGGTGCTATTCAACCCATGGCTGGGTGGGTTCATCCCTTTCTCAAGGGTAATACATCGGAAGTGAATGTGGTAACCCGACAGGAGTTCGAACTCGCTTACTACAAAGTCACAGACCAGTACGTTAGCAATTACGCTACATGATTTCCGTTAAATGTTGATCGTATTCATAATGACAATGTTAATGAGGATTAATTCAATCATCTTTTATATCAAAGCCCGCTGTTAAGGACAAAATGCGACACAAGGTCGGAAAAGGGTGTAAGTCATTAAATAAAACAGTCCAACAAATTCTATTTCTTAAAGTTTGTTGATAAACAACAAAAGTTTCAGTCTCTTTTCTTGTAAGAAAAAGTAATGTTAGAGAGTTAATATGTCCCAATTTGGCATTAACAGAAAGAAAGTTAATAGCAATTTGTATTGTTTCAATACTAGATATCATATTTGTCTTTGTATGTTACTAAATAGAGGCAATGTACATTTATACACTATGTATGTGTAATATGACGCTTAATAATCAATATAGTAGAGAATGTTATGTTAGTCGTAGTAGCTCAAATGAAAATCGTAAGCAAAAAGAAAGATGTTCGACATGTAGAAATAATTTAGTCATATTGGAAATAAATTCAATCCTTGAAGGAACAGAATGTTGAATATTCCCTCAAAAAGAAATAAAGATTAAACTGTGTTGCGGAGAGACGATTCTCTATTGCATACTAAAGGTTAGTCTATTTAATCGCTTTCAGAATATTTAGGGGTTGGGGGAATATATATAAAAGATGATCGTATAAATCATTACCATCATTATCATTAATACTATCAACTTTTGACTCCAAATTAGATTTTAAAATGTTGATTAATTCATCCATAATTCTAATGGGTTAAAAATATCTTATAATATTATAGCAGGGTGGGGAGAAAGATTTCTTGAATTATTCTGGGATTTTTATGGGTTAGGACTTCTGTTGCTTTATTCTCCTTGAGACCGTAAAAGTAGGTGGGAAATATATGAGACTCAATGTTTGGGGTAGGTTCTTCGTTCTAGCAGGAACCGACTCTTCCCATACCTTTGAAAGGTTCTCTCGTTCTCAGTAGAAGTGAATATTTTTCTTGTACCCAAGTTACCAAAAGACAAGGCGAGATACTGTTATATACATATATATCGATTCATGCAGAAATATACATATATATGCTGGATACATACCGACGCAATGATAACAGACGAGCGAAGAATTCTTTAACAATATTTACCTCTCACTTTATTGCAAGGGTTCAAAAGGGTTACTCAAGGTTTGCGTGTGAGTGTGCTGGAGACCGAACATAACTGAAATATTTTGACCCCAAACTTATGGCCGTCACGTTGTGCCTTTCTTGTTCTTCTGATGCTCAACCGGAGCCCTGGGGTCCACTCTGCTGGGTGCTGGCTTTCTTTACTACAACTTATCAGCATCTTCTCTGGACTCCAATTCATCAGGGCCCCAAGCCCCTTCGGCTTGGCGTGGCTTTCCTCTGGAACTCGAACTCAACTCAGTTATATAATCGTTCAACGCCCACTCGATCTTTGAAATCGAATGTTTAATCGTCATCAAGCGGAAATAACTGTCATGCAGTTCAGAGGTCACTCTCTTCCGGTGCATCAGTCTATGAGTGTACCATGGGAATTTTTTAGCTCGTCGCATTTCATCAGCCAATTTCCTCCCACGCGATTTCCTCTCAAAACTGCCATTAGAATGTGTCACTTCCTTCCGGTGCATCACCTTGGAATGGCATTTTTGGCCGGGTTCGAAGGTCAAAATATCACAATACAAATCGTCTTTTATTTTTGAAAAGACGACGTTCCTAACGTTCAAGAAATATAAGAATATAAATTCAAAATTATATCTTCTCAATCCACTTTTCGCTTTGGTTTGATTTGGTTTTATGGCATATCAACCATTGTAGGTTATTTAATGCCAAATCCTTTTATACATAAATATTAAATACATGATTTCTAAACACATTTTCTGGATAAAATTTTTTAAGTGAGCCTGAGCTCCTTTTTTGCACACATTTAAATGGTTTCATTTATTTCTATCTAATACGGACAATTCCATTTCCTACTAATCATTTTGCTCACAGTTTAGAGTTTTCAAGTATTGCTATTTAACTCTAACAATTCAATTAAACATCAGTCATTTGTTTACACACAGTTAAATGATTAAACAGTTCTATTTCAAACAATTCAGTTTAGTATAAGTCATTAGTTTGCACTCTGTTTAAATGTCAAACAGTTCCATTTGACCCATAGATAGGACCCTATCAAACGCTACCACTCAGGGCTAGAGTGGACCTGAGAGTGATGGCATTGAAAGGGTACTCCACATTCCCAAAAGCTCCAGCAGTACTGGAGTCTTGTCATCAATGTTTAGTGCCATATCGTGGTCACTCGTTGGGGGAGTCTTACCCCTCTGCAGAGATGCAGTTGGTGTATTCTACAGCCTCTTTTGGAACGAAAATTAACATTTTTTTTTTGTATGGAAATCCATTGATTTTCCATATATATATATATATATAAATAACTACCACCACCTATCTTATATGATGTTGATCCTCCATTTATCTGCGAAACAGCTAATCTGATCAGCCATGAAGTCTATAAGACCTATAAAGATTTCCTCTGGTGTTAGATTTAGAATTGCTCGTCAATTAATGGCTGCAAATTATGTGTTGACGATTCATCGGAGCAGATTTTTGTATCAACACTTTCCCTTCTTATTCAATGGAATTGATATTTGGAATGTTTGATGGTGAGGATAACATGATGATTTATTCCTCCTTCTAAAACAATGTAGAAGGATACGTTGTCTTACTAAAACAATGTCTTGTTAAACTACAACTCCGATCGTTGGAAGATTGTTGCTATTTTTTAGCATAATCACTGATGACTGCTATGTCGTCTGGAAGTGAAAAAGAGACACAAAAATTCAAATCAACTCAAATGTTAGGACGTCTGTTGCTTTATTTTCCTTTAGACCGTAAAAGTAGATGAGAAATAAGTGACTCAGTGTTTGAGGTAGGTTCTTCGTTCTAACAGGAACCGACTCTTCCCATACCTTTGAAAGGTTCTCTCGTTCTCAGTACATGTGAATATTTTTCTTGTACCCAAGTTACCAAAAGAAAAGGCGAGATACAAATCGTCTTTTATTGAGACTCGCAGAACACTCGACCACTACGTCCGCCTCTGGTGGGTGGCAACCACCGCCACTATTGGAACTGCAGATCGAGTCTAGTAAACTGGGCAACTCCGGGTTAACTACTCTTGTTATATAATGACTGTTGACATGGATTTTGGGTTCGTTCCTAGTGACCCTGTGTGCTTTGACAAACTATCACGTTGTGATTAATAAATGAGGAAATGGCAGTGCGTCGGGGTAGGCCGGTCGAGCAGGTGTGTAACCGGAAGGAGACTACGTGATATGAGAACCACGCGGTCAAGTTTAGACAATAAGTCCAGTCAGAACCGAGAGTCGACCCAGGAATACGCAGCCGATCTCTGACAATATGGGTTGCAAGGGTATGCAAGCGTTGGCACCCACTTCTTCTTCTTCTTCTTCTTCTTCTTCTT
>OY757905.1:141507030-141577030 GCA_963585895.1 Sepioteuthis lessoniana | reverse complement strand
TCAGTACTGTGTAGAGTAACTAACTTTTAAAGAGTTTTCATACTTATCACACACTCTCTCTATCTCTATCTCTCTCTCTCTATATATATATATATATATATTGTAGAGGTTTATGGCTATAACTATCGTGAGCAACAACCCATACAGAAACACACAAACATTCAAACGCACACAAACTTAGGGACACATACACACAAACAAAATCACCCTTCCAAAACCACCAAACAAAAAATTAACAATATTAATCGCTTTTTTTAACGTTTCACTGTGTCTGACAAATACGTAAAGCATGAAATCCACGGTCACAGACACTATCATGTTATATATATATATATATATATATATATATATATATATATATATATATTCCTCTCTCTCTCTCTCACTCACTCTCTCTCTATATATATATATATATGCGTGTGTGTTTCTGTGAGAGAGTGTGTGTTTTTTGTGTATATGTTTTTGCTAAACTTCATTGACACGACCAGGACTTGACATAAAGTCGTTTTTAAGCAGAGTACAGCTGGTTTGAGTCAAGAAATTTCCTTCTCCTTCATTGGTTGCTTTACTATGGCTGCAGAACGCAGTCTTCATTTTTTCCCTATCAATAGGGCTTGGAATATGTTGACTATACCCCCTTGTAAAGTGGTAAACTACCGCTGAAAAGAGGTATTCTGAGTAATAACACTAAACTCTATCTGAAGATGAGGTTTGAGTTCTGGAAAAAGGAGTATCTCTTCATTGACATTACTCCCAGTTCTACTATGAACAAGATTGTAAGTACCTGTTAGGGTTCCATGTATGAGTCAAATACATCTGTTTGGCTGTGTGCAAAAACTATTAAGGAACAACTACAAAAATGTCAATTTAGATGTAGAATGAACACAATTCTCTAACTTCTTACCATAAAATAAACCTAAATGGGTTGACGTGCCATTTACCGACAGCTGTTGCGAGAAAAGAGTGATTTATACCGTTCCTAAAGGCATTAGCACAAAGTGAAATACAAACAGGTGTGTCTAGGATTTGAACTCGGGCCACCGATTCTATTTTCCACGACGATGACCGTTACTCTCTCTCTCTCTCTCTCTCTCTCTCTGTATATATATATATGGAGACACAGAATACTTCGACATTGTAGCAGGAGTACTACAAGGGGGCACGCTAGCTCCATACCTCTTTATCATCTGTCAAGACTACGTGCTTAGAACATCGATTGATAAAATCAGAGAAAACGGCTTCGTGCTGAAAAAGAAAAGAAGCAGAATGTACCCCGCAAAAACAATCACCGACGCCGACTACACCGATGACATAGCGTTACTGGCGAATACATCCAACCAAGCCGAAACACTACTGCATAGTTTGGAACGAGCCGCCGTAGGCATTGGACTCCATGTCAATGCACACAAAACTGAATATATGTGCTATAATCAAACAGGTGACATTTCCACACTAGACGGAAGCTCTCTGAAACTGATAAACAAATTCACCTACCTAGGAAGCAGCGTCTCATCAACCGAAAAAGACATCGTCACACGGCTAACGAAGGCATGGACAGCTATCGGTAGGCTTTCGATCATATGGAAATCAGACCTAACCGATAAAATGAAACGCAGTTTCTTCCAGGCAGCGGTCGTGTCGATACTGCTATATGGATTCACTACTTGGACGCTAACTAAACGGCTGGAGAAGAAGCTGGACGGCAATTGCACAAGAATGTTGCGAGCAATATTGAACAAGTCCTTGCAGCAACGCCCCACAAGGCACTAACTATACGGCCACCTGCCTCCCATCACGAAAACTATCCAAGCTAGACGAACCAGACATGCAGGACACCGCTGGAGAAGCAAGGACGAGCTCATAAGTGATGTACTCCTATGGACCCCCGCATATGGCCAAGAAAAAGCAGGACGACCAGCTCGAACATACATACAGCAGCTATGTGAGGATTCGGGATGTAGCCCTGAAGACCTTCCAGAGGCGATATATGATAGGGAGAAGGGGCGAGAGAGGGTCAGGGATATCCGTGCTAGCGGCACGACATGATGATGATGATATATGTAAGTGTGCGAGAACTAACAAAAGAGAAATGATGTGGTCCCCGTAGTATAACGGTTATCGTCGTCAATAAATGTAGCCGCCGAATCGTGCATGAACCCTTCACTTCCATGTCCAACTTAAATAGTAGAGCAAAGCAAAGTAACGGTAAAAGTAATGGTGTATGAGCTAATGAAACAGTAGTGAGTCTGATTCTAACTTGGTATCCCCAGTCATATGCTAGACTCAGATCACTTTAAAGTTTGGAAGCCCCGTCATGGAATAATTGCTTGTGAGCGAATTTCTCAGATCGTTATTACTCTGCAGTGAATTTGATCCTCACTGGATGACCCACGATAGCAATAACTACCAAAATCTGGTGATAATTTGCTTGAAGTATGAATATTACAATTGCTGCTGCTATAACGACTACTACTACTAATAATAATAATAATGAGTGAATGCAGCAAACTAGATGAAAAAGAATTCAAATCAAGATACGACTTAGATGGAAATTGTGCCAGAGATTAAAATTGGACCTTTCTACAAAATGATATATGCAAAAAGCAGAGGTTGTTCTTGAAAATGAGACTCATTCTCTGCAACTTTCAGATACAAACGGATCACCTAATCCCAGCCAGAAAACTTGACGTGGTATTTATTAAAAAAAAGAAAAAAACTTGTTATCAATCGAATTTTGCCGTTCCATCTGGACACAACGTGAAAATGAAAAAAAGTGAAAAGATAGACAAGTATTTGAACCTTGCAAGTTAATTGTGGTACAGGCGGATAAAGTTGACAACAGTCGTAGTCAATGCGCTTGAAACGGTACGGAGAAAAAAAAACAGGAGAAAGTGGAAAACAGAGAAAGAATCGTGACCATCTCGACGACAGCATTAAGATCGGCTAGAATACTCAGAAGAACCCAAGAAACATGAGGAGACTTGCTGTCACTCAGACTCCTGTGAAAGAGCTCAAACTAAAAACTGGTGAAAAAAACTTGAAAGGAGTGAAATAATAATAATAATAATAATAATAATAATAATAATAATAATAATAATAATAAAGAATCTGAGATTTTTTGCGTTAACAAGCTGTAATTTTGTTATGTTATCAAAAAGCGGTTGAAAATTCAGTAATGCAAGCATTAGTTTGTTTTTGAAGCTCTCTCTCTCTCTCTCTCTCTCTCTCTCTCTCTCTCTCTCTCTCTCTCTCTCTCACACACTCATACAAATACGGAAAGAAAAAATGTAGAAGGAAAATATCGTAAAAGATATGTTAATGATTTAATTTTCTTTTCAGACCAGATGCAAGAAGCAATGCAAAAACTATTTTTTTTCTAATTCAGACAAGTGGCTGGTCTTTCGATTTTGAATGGAAATTTGTTATTTATTCTTGATCTTCTCCATTTACCAATCTGTGGTTTATTTAATAGTCATGCTATAAACTGATGTACTCGAATATTATTAAAAGACATTAAAAGATACGGTTAACGCAAAAATGTCTCACCCAAAAATAAGATAATTGAACATAAACTAAGTTAAAACATACATTAGATGATTTTATTTTTTTAAATTCAAAAGTGTTGGACTCGTATTTCTCGTTTTTATTTGTGTGTGTTGCTGTGGTAGTTTCTGAAAATTCACTCGTAATACGCATATTTTTCCAAAAAAAGAATAAAACATTACCTCTGTGGCAGGAACACCGTTAATAAGTAACGATTATGTCCGGTATAGCTATAATATACTACCAATGATAATGTTTGATATTAATGCAAATAAACGTGGGACTCAAATGGCAAATGAGAGTGTCCTGACTGGCAGATGCTCCATTGATTTCCATGAGGAATCCGATGGTCAAATTGCGAATATTGGCTGTTCTCATTGTTCTTATTGTTCTGATTCTACTGATTTTATATTGAGAAAATACAAATGAGACAACAGGTTCATAAAATTACGAGAAAAGGGAAACAAATCGTGTACGTAGATAATATCAGGAATTTTGCCAAAAGAGAAAAAGATTTAGAAACTTCAATACAAACCATTAGAAGCCAAGGCACAGGATTGGAAATTGACATTTAAAAATGTGTCATGTTTATGATGAAGAAATAGAAACAACAGAAGGAATAAAACTTCTTTAAACCGAAATCTGTAGCAGAAATCTGACCAAAATAATAGATACCTTGGAAGAAACTCTGAACCCTTCTTAAACGAGAAGACTACAGAATATAGATCATAGAACAAGGTTTCATTTGGTTTCTTTCATTTAACGCCATATTAACCTTTGTGTGTTATTTAATGCTAAATCCATCCTTGTAGAAGGACAGTGGTAGAACTATTTAACTCATAGTTAGAGGAGGAATAAAAAGGTACATTCATTTCCCAAAGATATTTATCCGAAAGTGAACATGAGTGACAAGGAAATTCATGATTATCTACAAGATCTGATTCCCGAGAGGAAACATAAATAGATTATTTGTGACAAGATAAGGAGGAAGAGGTCTCGCCAGCGTTGATGGTGGAGTAGAATTGGCAGTTTAGCGACTCAAAGAATATAGAAAAAAGAACAAAAAATACTAGCGATAATAATAACAAGAGAAATAATTT
The DNA here is from genome assembly GCA_963585895.1 of Sepioteuthis lessoniana. Taxonomy (NCBI): domain Eukaryota; kingdom Metazoa; phylum Mollusca; class Cephalopoda; order Myopsida; family Loliginidae; genus Sepioteuthis; species Sepioteuthis lessoniana. The sequence continues at coordinate 141,572,387 of OY757905.1, read as the reverse complement.
ACAGACAAGCAGAAAAACAATAACGAAAAAAATGTAGAAATCAAAAATGGGAAAAACAACCATATGGAAACTTAAGGAGACAAACTAAGAAAATGATACCTGAGATTGTTTGGACATGTGTACAAAGGGGGAAATCTTAAGAAATGAAGGAATGCAACAATCTGGCACAGAAAGAGTACAAGACTTAACACGACTGGGTATGAAAGGTGATCCACTGTCAATCGTGCAATAGATTAAAATTTACCCTTACAAACAAACGATATATGTACAAACCAGAATCTATCCAAGCAAATGAAATGCCAAAAATCCTCTGGGACCGAAACATAAAAACTGATCCCCCAATCTCGGCCAGAATACCCAAACGATTTTTAAATAGCAAGAAAAAAGAACTTGTCTTCTAGTACATATTTTATGTTTCAGAAGACCTCCGAAAGCGAAAAACTGAACAAATACCCGGACTTTGCCAGAGAATTGAAAAATTCTTAGACATGATGCTGACGGAGATACCAGTAGTAGTTTGAGCTATTGAAACAATCACAAAGAACATGGAAAATGGTGTGGATAAACTGAAGATCAGAGAAAGAATCAAGATTATCTAGACCACAGTAAGACTAAAATCGGCCGGGATACTTGTTGAATATTACCATGAAGAGGCAACGATACTTATTCATAAAATATATACATATGTATCTTCTTTATTGTCACGAAAGAGTCGAATGGCTGGAAATGAGAGAGACTGAGACTAAGATACAGACGACTGCTATCATTGACACCACTTTGGAGACACATATTCAGAGCCTTACTTCTTAACTTCTTTGACGAGGTTCTCAGTTTGAACCCGACTGCCCTCCTCTGAGCACTCACTGACTGCTCTCCGTATCTGCCCGAACCTCTGCGCGAATCTGTCTGCGAATCTCTTGTCATTAAGTAATATTCTCAATGCCCACGCGTTTACCTTCTGGTTCACAATTCGTGTGATTTATTTCCGCTGTCTCCTTGTTTACACAGGTGGAATATCCAGTTTAGAAATCCACAACTAATATACTATTAAAGGTCAATAAGTAACGTAAAGTTTTGGATATCTGAGGAGACTTGTTGTCACTCAGTCTCCTGTAGAAAAATCACCAGCTACAACTGGCATAAAACTTGGAAGGGGTAGAATAATTATAGTGAGCCAGTCGAAGACGACCAGCTAAAATTAGTGAGAAAAATTTGCAATTAGTAAAACAATTATCATTATTATTATTATTATCATTATTATGCCATACTACAAAATGGTATGTGCAAGAACCATAATCTGTCTTGAAGAATGAGGCACACAAAATTCTTTGGAATTTTAAGGTACAAATCCCGGAAAGAAAAGAAGACTTGGTGATAATCAGCAAAGAAAGAGACCCTACGAAATAAGTGGGCTATGCCGAGCAAAAAGAGAAAAACAATGAAAACGAAAGACAAGTACTTGGAGCTTGCCAGAGAACTAAAAAAAATGCTAATAAACATGAAAGCGACGATGATTCCAATTGTAATTGGTGCGATCCCCAAAGGTTTGGTTCGGGGGTTGGAAGAGCTGGAAATCGGAGGACGAGCTCAGACCTTCCAAACTACAGCATTGCTAAGATCGACCAAAATACTCAGAAGAGTCCTGGAGACCTGAGGAGACTTGTTCTCACTCAGCCTCCATTGAAAGACTATATTTATCAAGAAAGACAGCGTTGACGCATTGATACAACGATTCGACGGCTACATAGAAAAGCACGAAGGAGGACTGATTACAGCCACTAGAAGCGATACTGACAACATGAAAACCAACAGAATGACATTAACTAGGAAATAGAAATAGGGAAAAAACAACTCTATGGGCGTTTTAAGCGACTGATAAGCAACATCTCACACGAGAAAAATTGCACGTGGCTAAGAAAAGGAAACTTTAAGAGAGAAACAGAATCTCTCCTAATAGCAGTACAAAACAACGCCATAAGAATCAATCATTTCAGAGCAAGTATAGATAAGATACAACAACATAGCCAATGTAGGTTATGTGGTGATAGAGACGAAACCATCAATCACATAATAAGCGAATGCAGTAAATTAGGACAGAAGGACTATAAGACTAGACACGACTGGATGGGCAAGGGGATCCACTGGGAATTGCGCAAGAAATTTAAATTTGACCATTCGAACAAATGGTATATGCACAACCCAGTATCTATCCTGGAGAATGACACACATAAACTCCTATGGAACTTTGACATACAAGCAGATCACCTAATTTCGGCCAGACGACCAGACGTTATAATAATCAACAAAAAAAAAGAGAACTTGCAAAATTGTAGACTTTGATGTCCCGGCTGACCATAGAGTAAAATTGAAAGAAAATAAAAAGAGAGATAGGTACCGAGACCTTGCTAGGGTACTGAAAAAACTGTGGAACACCAGTTACTATTGGTGTAAATATTTGCATAGAGTAAAGAATAAGAAATAACGTTAATGATTGATTTGTGATACGTACAAATTCCGAGTTTCCAGGTTCTATCCTCATCAGACGATATGTTTTCTTTAATTGCAGCAACAGTATAAAAATATGTAAAAAAAAAAAGACCATGAAAGAAATACTGATACTTTTTCACTGTAATTTATGATAAATTGTATATTATAAAATTTCAGTTAATATAACTACTAAATATATTTTGGGGTAGTAGGGAATTTTATTGCACTTCGTTTACCAATAGAGTGAGTTTTAAAAAAATGGATGGTTAAAAAAAAGGTCACCCTGTTTACTGGACATGTCGGTGTAAAACATCCACAAAGAAATCGATTCAAGGAATTTCAAAGTAAACATGTTCTTGGGGCGCACAAGAGTTTTTCGTCCAAGATAAATAAGTTCCTCATCAGACCTTCACCTTGCTTGCAAACATTGAATATATAGATACACAAAAATACAGAAACATGCGTGCACACACACACACACACACACACACATGCATGCAGCTACTTAGACATCGATATACAAGGTCTGTTCTGAAAGTATCGAGCCATTCTGATAATCTAAAGAATCGGTTGTGTGGCCTTGGTTCAATTTGGCAACCAATCAGAAAAAAAACTTACTGCCAACACGTGAACAGACACACTCGTTGCATTATTGGGTATGTCAAGCTCATCAACTGTCTATATTTGACCTGCTGCTACTTCCGGCTTTTTACAAAGCTAAAATCACAGCTGAAACACCATTGGCAGATAAGGAATGCAAAGAGGTAGTTATGATATTCAAAACAGCTGGATACTTATCAAACGATCTTTGCATATATATATATATATATATATATATGTGTGTGTGTGTGTGTGTGCCGATGAGAATAAAAAATTGTTTAAACATGCTTGTTAAATCATAAAAGTGCTCAAATGCTGACCAGCAGAGTAGGATGAAGCTTGAAAGAAATAAAATCTCAATTCTTTTTATAATTTGCTCTGTCTGTGAAGCTTAGAATACGCTACCTGTATCCCCCTTCACACAGTCCCAACAAATAATTTTTAAACAGATCTATTTAACCTATAGATAGGACCCGAACTAATACTACCACACTAGGTCAGAGTGGATCTTGGAGTAATAGCAATGAAGAGGTACTCCGCACTCCTAAAAGCTCACTACCCAATGCAGTTTAGTGTCATACACAAAACCCCTTGGGGCTGAGGTCTTACTCTTCAATAAAAGAAACTATCGGTGTATTCAAATCCACACCGTAAGGATGGATGTTTAATGAATTGAAAATTAAATCATTTTGTGGATTCTAATTTCAAATATTTTCGAAATGAAATATATCAGTTTATTAAGTTTCCAGGATGTTTTGACCTTGACTTAGTAAAAATGTAGAAAACATTAATAAATTTGTCAAATTAATTGGCATAAAAATTATGCTAATTGATTAAACAAATTATATTGATATATGACTAGTTATACCTAGAGTAAATATTAGATTTGATATGATCATTTCCATTTCCTCTACTCCACAATCTTTGTCTAATCTTTTCTGTAGATTCAATAAAACGTATCAATTTTCACACAGCGTGTCCTGACTGACAGTTGCAAGACTTATATATCATAATTGTTCGTACATTTCATTACCAAGGTCGCCAATAAAGCTATACATAAATAAAGTTGTCTCATCTCAATATATTAATTTTCAGCGCAAAACTTCAAAGGCTGATCTTCAAGGCGTGCTGATTAACGGAGCTTCTTACGCCTTAAAGATTGGCGTCATAAAATCTATCTGGCATTAAACCTTATGTAAAATTCTGGTGCCATACTAACATAGTTTACCATTTCCTCATGCCAAGATCACCTCTCTCTCAAGGGGTGTCCTCGTGGTGTAATGGTTAAAGTGATGAACCGCGGAATCGTAGTACGCGAGTTCGTACTCCAGTCGCGCTATTACGTTCACTTTCGGGCAAATACCCTTGGGAAAGGTATGAACCCCCTTATTCTCCCTCCAGCTATGGGTAAATAGTAGGACGGACTAGGTTCTTCAGCCTTGGTGAGGCAACTAGTCTAGGAGAAGGAAAACTCTGAATTAAAACCTGTTAAACTCCGCTTAAAAATTGACCTTGTGTCATATCCTGCCCGAGCGGAGGGGTTGGTTAATAGTACCTCTCTCTCAATATATATATATATATATATATATATAGAGAGAGAGAGAGAGAAAGACAGAGAGATGTGTATATTCTATGTGGTACCCACATTTTCGAAATACTCAAACAATCTGTGTCAAAGTTTTCTTTTTTGGGGGGGTTATGGGAACATATCCTACCATACCCCAAAGATGGACTCGTCCAACCGAAACCTATTCTCCGAGTTTAGCTTACTCGGGTGAGACAACTTCTCGTTCCTTACGAGACATTTGACAGACGAACTGTAAGCCGAGCACGCTTGTACTTCCTTTGTATGACTTCCTTTTTCTGCTAATACAATAACGTTTACCTATCACCCGTTGTTTGAGTTGTTCTTCCACCGGTCTTATCTGAAGACAACAACACTGGGCAATTACTGTATCTCGCTGGATTTTCCATACATCACTCCACTAGAAAACGAAGAACTTAATTTTTTAACTTTTTTTTTTTCGATGAAGACATTTCGTATATTATGTTCCCTGACAGATATGTAGTATCCAATACATATATGTGTGTGTGTAAATATTCAGAGAAAGAATATTTTTGATGGCATATCAACCTTCTTGGGTTATTTAATGCCAAAGCCATTCTCCTAGAAGAACAGTAGTGGTACTATTTAACCCATAACTGGGAGGATAAGGGGGTTCAAACCTTTCCCAAGGGTATTTGTCCAAAAGTGAACGTTATACCGCCACAGGAGTTTGAACTCGCTTACTACGATTCCACAGTCCATCGCTTTAAGCATTATTTACCAACGTTAAACGTTTTAGTTTTTATATTAAGCCATAATCAGTGCAGTTGATACGCGATATATTATCTGAATTATTTTCAACATCACATATTAACTTCCCTAATGATGGTTTAATGTAAAAACAAAACGTTTAATTTTGGAGAATAAGTCACTTGGGTTGATATTCGCATAAGCGTAAAACTGACAGTCATCAATCGCCACTGTGTCCACGCTATTGAAACCAAGATCTACATATGTTCTCTTTATGATATTAAGCACTCTTCCTAAATAAATATATCAAGCATCATCAAGTTGCACTGACAGCACAGATTTCCCTAACTCTCTCTCTCTCTCTCTCTCTCTCTCTCTCTCTCTCTCTCTCTCTCTATCCGTCCCTATCATCCATCGCCCTCGGCAGATCATACAGACTACATCCTATGTCCTTACAGAGCTGACGTAAATAGGTTCTAACTGGTCGGATAACACTGGCACGACCATGTCGAGCGTTCCATAGAAGAATGTCTCTTATGAGTTTGTCCTTGCTTCTGTGTGTCTCACATGTCTTATTCGTCTTACTTGGATAAACTATATATATATATATATATATATATATATATATATATATATATGAAAGAATATACTCTTAGCTGGATGTGAGTATAGTATGATAATCAATGATAAACATGAGAAGGCATGGAATACCACTTGTAGCCCGAATTACAAATATAATAGTACTTAAGAAGTGAGGTGCCCGTGGTGTAATGGTTATCGTCGTAGGAACTGGACACGGCGTCATGAGTTCAAATCCTGGACCAGGCTAATTGCATTTCACATAGCACTAATAGCATTTGGGAAAGGTATGAATCCAATTATTCTCCCTCCAGCTATGTGTAAATAGTAGGACAGACTAGGTTCTTCACCCTTGGTGAGGCAACTAGTCTAGGAGAAGGAAAACTCTGAATTCAAACCTGTTAACCTCCGCTTAAAAATTGACCTTGTGTCATATCCTGCCCGAGCGGTGGGGTTGGTAAATATGATAATAGTACTTAAGAAAGATGCCTTGGGTTCGAGTCTCCAAGCGAAATCTTAGATTTTTTTAACGGACGGTTTATTATTTGACGAACATTTTCCAATTACCGCGTATATCGTGAAAGTTAAAAACAGAGTCGCCTAGCGAGAATACCTTCCGCTCATAACAAACCGAATTTTAGATGCATGCGCAATTGTGTGTGTGTGTATTAAAGCCGGCAGATACAAGAAGAAACTTGTTTACAAGTGTGTGATAATGGTCTCCTCACGACGACCACGGCCAACTCTATTGCGTAATGGTGTTGACCTGTCAGTATCGGTTAAATTGTTAAAGATATACCCGAACCCTTGAGAGTTGCAGAAAATTGCACATTGTTTTGTTGTCAATTAAGTCGAACCTTGTGGCACGCGCTCAAATATAACAATTACGAAACGCAAGCGTTTTTCGCGGTCTCCAAAATTTATCTCTCCTTCACTTCCTTTTTTTTATTTTTCCTCTTATTTTTTTTTTTTTTTTGGCCTTTTATTTCCCCCCCCCCACCTCTCTCTCTCTCTCTCTCTCCTACTCGAGACATTATTCTGTGACAGCGATAAACAACACAAATCGCTTACAATAATAAAGAATGAGTTATAGTTAGAGGTGATCTCACGCACCCCCCCACCACCACCACCGCCTCTTTTTTATCTCAGGAATGCCTGGTTAAATACACAAACCGCACGACCAACTAAACTAAGCATAGTCATTGGTCTGGGGAAGCTCAAAATAAAATGATAAGCCCATCCGTTATTTCAGGGGTTCCCATACCACGGTCTGCCTCATGCAACCCTCGAGGCCAACCAGTGCAACCCTACACCCAACTTAAAAAAATTTTTCTTCGTCTTCAGATGATGACAGTTATGAAGAATCATTACACCTTGTTTCTATTACTTTTTATCACAAATCACCCAGCTCGTCGGTCTGTGATTACTAGTGAGCATCATGAAACGAAAATTGAATAAAGACACCGCGTAATTGAAGAAATCTGAATGCTACCTCAATTGAGTACAGAAAAATGTATCGCAATCCAATAATCATTCATTTCGCTTTAAAAGACCACTAAAGGCGGCTATTAAGCGCGATGTAAGATCACATAGAAAATACCATTAACAGAAAATAAATGTATAAAAGTTCTCTTTAATTGAGGAAGTATGTGAGATGTAACGGTTATCGTCGTTAGAAATAAACTCGACAAGACGAGTACGAGAACTTGACAAAGATTTTAGCATTTCAAGTTGTGCTGGTGCTATTATGAAAATCATAGAAAATTTCTCTTCTACTTAACAAGTTATGGGTAAACAGAATGACAGATTGGGCTCTTTAGCCTTGGTAAGACAACCAGTCTACGAGAAAATCTCTGAATTCAAAATTAGAGAACGTGTAGCGAATAACTCTACCCAATAGAAGCTTATTTGCACCTAAAACTGCAGCACCGTGGTTTGACTACTGCCTAATACTCCTTAAGAAATCTACTGAATATGGTATTCTATAATTAGCACGTAATGGTAATATTTCTTAGGGAATTATATCGATCGTAGCAAGCGTTAATGCAGACCCTACACCATTATTATTTTGTAGATTCGATTTGACATTGCTTTAATCTCTAATAACATTTCAATACAATTGCGCTATAAACCTTGTCGACGAGATATACCCTACATAAGAATAAGATTCTGCTCAAAAATAGGGGTGTCCTAGGTATGACAATAAACTGCATCTAAGAGTGAGGAACCGATTTTAAAAATCTGGGTTGTGTGGATTACCCTTTCATAGCTATTACTCCCAGGTCCACTCTGTTAGAATCTCATCTATACCTCGAATAAATCTGTTTCAAAATTATTCGTGTTCAATAGAAACGTGTGTGAAAAAATCTTTTTAGAAAGATCTACACAAAAATATAAATATGAACGTATAACGAACATGATTCTCTTACTTCTGTGTCTAAAATAACTCCAGATTAGTTGACATGCCGTTAGAATTAATCAATCAATCAACTATTGAGCTAACAAAAATCTCTCTATGACTTGGCATTTTAGCTGAATTATGGTAACATACAAACAAATCGGATCATAGTAATTTAGATTGCCACAGAACTTTTAAAATGTGGCGATACTGATCGGGAAAATTGCCTGTATTGATTTTCATCATGACATCCGATGACAACTGTAAACAGCTTTCTTGAACATTTACCGCTTGAGGAACGGCTGAGAAGATAACGCGAAAGATATTTCTCGAGAAATTACCTCCTCCGCGATCCGATTCACAGCCAGTATCCTGATAGTGAATAAGATACTGAGTCAAAATAATTCACAGATTCTGATGAGGAGAGCAGTAAAAGCCATGATTGTCCTGAAACCACTGACCAGATATTTTGTCGATATGACGTTACAGAAAAATTACAACTGCAAAGGGTCAATATTCTTGCTTCTAAATATTTAACACTGATTTCATATGATAGTTTTCATTGGCCAAATGATTATGGTTGCTTGCTAAATTTTATTCCTGGAAAACATTTGTCATTTCTTAATTGTTTATGCAGTAAAAGTATACAAAATGGCCATTATTCCCTTCAAACTTTGCTTTTATGTCTTGGATAAAACTATGTAACGTAAATGTTGTATCTGGTTATGTTATTTCATAATTGTTTAAATTATAAAGAATAGAAAATGGTAATTATTCCCTTCAAACTTTACTTTTGTGTATTGAATAATAATAAGTAAGTGAAGTAAAGTTGTCTCCCTTTGTCGAGGGCGACCAGAAGGCTCCCTTTTCAATTGCTACTACACCAAGATGTAGGAGAGGGCCCTACTCCTTTCCCTGGATTGCTCCACGTTACTCTCGATTCGTACCTTATATTGCTGAGTGTTAAGCAAGGAGCTATCAAGTACAATTTTTAAAGTCTTTGGTATGACGCGACCTGGGATTGAACCTAGGTCTCCCGGACCATTGGCGAACACTCTACCCACTAGGAAACTTTCGGGTAGCCCTCGACTACGATTGCCAACTAGTGTCCTCTAGTTCATTGAATAATAAAATGTGTAAATTAACTTATTTCAATGTAAAAATGGGTAAAATTGCTCATTTTCCTTTACATGAGGTCTGAATAAAACAATATATGAATATAAATGTATGTATATTTATATTTGAGTTATACAAAAATGTTTCAGAGCGAGAAGTTTTTTTCGAGATTCGAGATTATAATGTAAATCTTACCCGGTCGGAAGACCTTAGAATAAACTGACAATACAATCATTTTCATTATTTTTTATCTCACTTTTTTTATTTGTCTATAATAATAATTATAATCGTAATCATGATTCTATTTACCCAACCCCTCCGCTCGGGCAGGATATGACACAAGGTCAATTTTTAAGCGGAATTTAACAGGTTTCAATTCAGAGTTTTCCTAATCGTAATCATGATAGTCATTTATCTGCACAGTTATATAGTTTCAAGTATTTCTATCTAACACAAATAATCTACACACAGTTAATTGGTATAAAGTATTTCTATCTAATATAAATACTTCACACACAGTTAATTGGTATGAAGTATTCCTATCTAATACAAATACTTAACACACAGTTAATTGGTATAAAGTATTTCTATCTAATACAAATACTTCACACTCAGTAATAGGGAATCAAGTATTCCTATCAAATTCAAATAATCTGCATACAATAATATAGTATCAAGTGATCCTATCCATTACTAATAATTTTCAAACAGAACTATCTGGCCTATAGATACGACCATAACAGTTACTTCCACTGTGATTCAGAGTGGATCTGAGAGTAATAGCAATGAACTGGTACTCCACACTCCTCAGATCTCCAGACCGGCAGCCTTACCTCCGGATTCAATAAAAAGTTATGCCCAGAGGACCCTATTTTATGGGATTCTCTACAGCAGCGTTTTCAGTCTGCGTATTCTAGCCCCTCTGAAAGTCCGAATGTTTACATGGGTGACCACTTAGTAAGGTACTGTAAGTAATCTAGTAAGTGGGTGTTAAACAAAGTAAAACTTAGTAAATAACAATATCCGAAGAATAGTCAAAAGCGCATGGACGGGGGGGTGGAAAAGTCTATGGGGAGTTTTTACACCCTCTTCATTCTTATACATATCCTATTGTAAGGAAACAAGAAAAGTTGAATTAGTAAAACTGAAATTAAAATTAATAAAACGTTCTTTGGCAACTGTTTAAAGGCAAATACTCATCCATAATAATAATAATAATATATATATATATATATATATATATATATGTATATATATATATATATATATAGAGAGAGAGAGAGAGAGAGAGAGAGGAGGGGAAAGTGGAAGAGATAAAGAGAGACAGACAAACAGAAAGTGGCAGAAAGAGAGGGAAAGAGGAAAAGAAAGACTCCTACATTTATTGGGTTGTTCTTTGATGTAGGTACATATTTTTTACACAAATTATACGTTCCTTGTTCATCACAACTCATGAGAATTGTTTACATATATTTGCATAGATTGAGAGAGCGAGAAAAAGACAGACAGAGAGAGTTATAGAAACAGAGCGAGAGAGAGAGAGAAGCTGAGACAAAGAAAAAGGAAGGGAGTGAGAGAGACAGATAAATATAGATAAACAGAAACAGGAGAAAGAGAAAGAGACTACTATATGTATAGGGTCCTACGTTGATGCAGTCACTTATTCACAAATTAGATGTTCTTTATTCATCACAAACCATGAGGATTGTTTATATATATATATATATATATATATATATATATATATATATATATATAAAGAGAGAGAGAGAGAGAAGGAGGAGGAGGAAAGGAAAGGCTGAGATATACAGGGAGACAGTCAGAAAAAGAGAGAGGTAGGGAAAAAGATAAAGACCGAGAGAGACAAGGAGAGAGAAAGAGAGAGAGAGAGACAGAGAGAGAGAGATAGAAAAGAAAGACCTCTACACGTATTGGGTCATACATTCACACATTCACTGCACAGAAATACGCACCAACTTACACCGATAAACACAATAACAGAACTGCACATATAAAATTGTTACTTTGCGTCTATGTGTTCGCATGGTGCATGCATCGACACTGCACACTTGCACCCACCTACCCCTACATATCCCCTATCCCCTACACACCCACCCCCTACACATATAGCCATCCTTAGTTGAACCTGCTGCACCCGCTACTTCACCCGCATGCTGCTTTCGCGTGTGTTCGTGCGACGTTATTGATATTTCGTTTGGGGTTGTGGGGGGACAAGCAAGCGCAGCACACAAGATTGGACCCCTTCAATCTTTGCGGGGTATGTCTGTGTGAGTACGAAGACGTTAAAAAAAAGTTTTTTTTCTTTTTTTTTTTTTTTCCTTTTTTCCTTAAAGAAGACAAAAAAAGACGAAATTGAAAAAAAAAAAGTTTGACGAGGGTGAGAGCACATCAAACAGAAACAAAAAAAAAATATATATATAACGTAATATACATTCAAATAAACGGACAAGCATGATATCGCGCCCGCTCGCCCTGCACGGAAGACGTGCACATGCGCATGAATGTAACCATTAATGCACTCTGCGCATGCTCCTGCTAACCATCCCGTTCAATAAATCAATTTTAAAGTTTCTTTAAACTGTAATTACTTGCAGTAGTTTGTTCTTGGTGTATAAACTATTGTCCCGAGATTTTTTTTTCGTCCGATTTCTCTAAAACTAATTGTTAACAATTTTTAACTAATTAGATGACGTCCTAAATTAACAAAACTTAGCTCACCTAGATCACTACGAGAGAAATAAACTTGCAAGTGATATTTTGCCAGACCTGTACGCAATATATTTATTTATATTTATATATATATTCATATTTATTTCGTGCGACTATTTTGGTTCGATAATTTATCAAATCAACATCATCATCAAGGCGTACTGGCGGAATCTCTCTCTCTCTCTCTCTCTCTCTCTCTCTTCTCTCTCTCTCTCTCTCTCTCTTCTCTCTCTCTCTCTCTCTCTCTCTCTCTCTCTCTCTCTCTCTCTCTCTCTCTCTCTCTCTCTCTCTCATCTCTCTCTCTCTCTCTCTCTGTAAGTTTTCTAGATGACACCCAGTGTCCTCAGAGAGCTGATGAATCCAAGTCGGCCAACTCAGATGTGTCCATGTAGTACAGGAATACATAGAAGGCTGTCACTTCTAAGTTTGTCCTTGTTGTCAAGCATCGTCTAATATGTCTTACTTAGATGGTTGCGGGATGGGAGTTAAGTGGCCATACATCTGCAAGCATCCAACAAATTTATCAACCTCAAGAGAATATAAAATAACTTTCATTCAAGCCTATTAGTGCTTAAATAGATAATCATGACAAGCAACCTAAGACCTGTGTGCTTGATTAAATAAAGTTTAGTAAATGATAATTTTTCGATCTCCTTTTATGATCTATGTCCATTCGAGTAGCAGATTTAAATTCTGTTAGCGTTCCCCCCTCTGGCTCGCAGGAATTTGGCCTGGTTTTGCGGGTGACAGAGATTTTTTTTTAAATAGCACTTCATTAAGCCCAACCGTCTACTGAATGCGAAGTTTTCCTTATTTGAATTCAGAATTTCCTTTCAATTTGGCTTATAGTGATTAGAGATCCCAGACTGTCCTTCAATTTACTCATAAATGGAAGGAGAAAAGATTATTCATTTTTTCACAAAAGTATTTGCGCGAAGTGAAATTCAAATAGCCTCGTTCATAATTTGAACTTAGTCCATCGTATCCATTTTCATATATATATATATATATATATGTATATAAGTGTGTGTGTGTGTGTGTGTGTGGTTTCAGCCACGTGCCGTTAGTAAGTAAGTGTAACCAATCGGTTGATTTTTATAAAGTAAAATGAAAGAACAATTTCTGGTGTCCCAATAATCAATTATTAAATGTGGCTTAGAACAGAGACCACGGTAAAATGACTTGAAATTATGACACACACACACATATAATATATATATAATATATATATATATATATATATATATATAAGTACGTAAGGTTGGTGACCAGATGGCTCCCTTTTTGATAGCTATTGGGGAGGGCGCTATTTCTTTCCCTGGATTGCTCACTTTACCCTTGATACGTACCTTATATTGCTGAGTGTTAGGCAAGGAGGTGTCAAGTACCATTTTTAAAGTCTTTGGTATGACGCGACCTGGACTGAACTCTGGTCTCCCGAGCCATTGGCGAACACTCTACCCACTAGACCAATGAGCCGGTTACATATATATAGAGAGAGAGATAGAGTGGGGTGAAATGTATATAAAAATTTTGTCCAGGCGATTTTTGAAAGATGAAAAATAAAAATGTTCATATGTACAACTATTTATTTCACCCCACAAAAAAGCTGAAAGATTAATATAATAGCCATTTAGAGACTAACACATTGTACTTGCTGAACTAGACTGCAAATCTACTATAGGCTTCAATTATTTTACTTTTATGTTCAATAATTACCCTTTGTAATTTTACTTACGAGGATCATTAAATAAGTTTCCAGACTTTTTCGTATGGGACTTTATTGATAGAGCACGCATGAAACTCTAGTCCCCTTCGAAGTAATCTCCTCTGGCTGCAATGCACTTGTACCGTTCCGACAACTTCTGCAAGGCCCCATGAAAGTCCTCTTGTGTGAGCGTGTCAATGACCTTCGTCACAGTCTCTTTCATCTCCTCAGTTGTCTCATAACGACAGCCTGTGAGCTTAGGGAATAACCAAAAGTCACAGGGAGCAAGATCTCGACTATAGGGAGGCTGAGGAAATGTCTTGATGCCCATCTTGGTCAAATAGTCTTTGACAAGGATGGAGTTGTGGACTGGTGCATTGTCCTGTAGAAATGCTACTGACCCGATTTGAAGAGAGCTGGCCTCTTGCGACGGAATCTCTTCCTGAACTCCTTTAAAACATCAACATAGTAACCCTAACCCTAACCCTTTGGCCAATCAACTCTGGTGTATTGACTTCATTACTTCTCTCACACCTCTCATCATCTCTCACAGACTCCCAGGCTTCCTTGAATCTCTTATACCACTCAAAAACTGATGCTCGATTCATGCAAGATGGTCGAAAAGCAGTCTGAAGCATTCCATACGTTTCTGTGGCATTTTTTCTGAGTTTAAAACAGAATTGTATTGCATATCATTCTTTTAAAGTGTCCTGACGTCCAGATTGCATTTTTGAAATTCACCAGCTGTGACAATCACGCTTTAGTAGGGTGTATTCCAATTGCTGCTGTTCATTTGAAACTGAAATCATAAAAATTGGTCCGTCATCTCATAAGATGTATAGCAATAATATACGACAATTTTAAATGCCTATACAAAAAAAGTCTGCAAACTTATTGAATGCACCACGTATCTCAAGTTCAGCTTACCCGACTCAGGCAACACGTCTCTAATATGTACGCATTCATTATTGCACATAAACATAGGAAGAGTTCTACTAATTTGTTTTTTTCTCGACACAAAATTCTATTTTTGCTTCAATAATATTCACATCCTAATTTAAACAAATTACACTTGTTGAATTGCAAAACTTGCACCCCATTACATGAGATATGTGATGTGTCATAATGACGAAAGAAAGAAAGAAAGAAAGAAAGAAAGAAAGAAAGAAAGAAAATACTGCAATTCTGGTTTCCAAACAAAGTGAAAGACAAAAAAATTAAGAACGAAAGAAAGCAAAGAATATAGAAAAAAACTCCAGAAGTTGTTTACAAATGAAGTGAAAGAAACAAACAAACAAAATGCTTCAGAAGTTGTTTCAGAATTAAGTGAAAGAAAGAAAGAAAGAAAGAAAGAAAGAAAGAAAGAAAGAAAGAAAGAAAATACTTCAAAAGTGAGCTTCGAATAAAGTGAAAGAAAGAAAAAATACTTAAAAAGTAATTTCTGTACAAAATGAAAGTCTAAGAAAAAAGAACTGAAGAAAGATAAATTATATATGTATACATATATGTGTGTGTGTGTGTGTGTGTGTGTGTGTGTGTGTGTGTGTGTGTGTGTGTGTGTGTGTGTGTGTGTGTGTATGTGTGTGTGTGTGTGTGAAACGAATTCTCACTAATGTCTTCCATTTTCTTTCTTTCTTGTACATATTCATCACAGAAGATTAATTAATAAACTTTCTGTGATCCACAAGCTATTTGCAAAGATTGTGACATTTTTACCGAATTACTTCTTGGTTTTCGCTCGTTTTCTAAGAAATTAAATGATAAAACCTTAAATCAGGAGATATCGAAAGTGAAACGAAAATGTTAATTATTATTATCTTGTCTCTCCCAGGACATTGATATACTCCACTTATCTATCCTATATTCTTGAATTTATCACTTATATTGCTGCAATCATTCTGAGGACGATACGACGATAATTCTTTTGCTGTTCTTTATATTTGGTTTAAATTGAGAGTTCCACTTTGGAGTAGATGCTTTGACAAAGTCTTTTCCAGTGACGTGTTTTCTTGAACAGAATCAGAATTAAACTGAAATATTTAGGGACATGGGTATATGGATTAGTGGTAGACAATATTTTTTAGTTGACTATTGCTTCTAGCATTGGGTTTTCCAAAAGAAACATTTACCGCTATAATGATTCTTTACAAAGACACAAACGCAATGGTTCTCTCACCTGATAGTGAAACTGATTTCTTTGACATTGTTGCTGGAGATACTTTGGCACGATTTCTATTCATAATCTGTCAAGATTATGTTCTATATATTTAATGAAAGAAAATGGTTTCACACTAAAGAAAGGCAAGAAGCAGATAATATCCCGTAGAAATTGCTACTGATGCTGACTATGAAGATTATCAAGCACTTCTTGCAAATACTCCTGCTCTGGTCGAATTTCTGTAGTGTAGCCTGAAGCAAGCAGCAAAAGGTATTGGTCTCGACGTAAACGCAGATAATACTGAGTTCATGATTCTTAATCAAAATGGCGCCATCTTACCATTAAAACCTCTGATATTAGTAGACCAGTTCATATGCCTCGGTACCAATCTCTCATCTACCGAAAACGGTTTGAACATACGAATAAGTTAGTAAGAACAACTATCAACAAGTTATCGACCTTATGGAAATCAGATCTCTAATAAAATCGAATGGGAATTCTTCCAATCTATAGCCATGTCAGTACTACTGTGTGCGTATATGGTTCTATCGTTCGGAAAAAAAGCTAGATGGGAACTACACAAGGGTTCTGCATGCTGTCTTAAATAAATCCTGGAAGCAGCACCCCACATCCTGAGAGCAACACCACATGGACACACCAGTGTTAGCCGAGCAGCAAAAACTTACATTTATCAACAATGTGCGGGCACACGATGCAAGAGGATGAGTTCAATAGATAATAGGGACGGATGGTGAGAGAGAATCAGAGGAATCAGTGCTATCGACACGCCTTGAGGATGATAAGGATGATGCTGATGATTCTAGGCTAAGAAAATTTTAAGATATCATTGTTGTCATCCCTATAAGTAATTTCTTTATTACAATTAATAAATGGCAGAGGGTATATAATTTGATATGCTAAGATATGTTCGTATATATATATATATATATATATATATATATATATATATATATTAGACTATGCATGAACACCTTTGAATCCCCATTCTAAGAAGAGCTCATGACGATACTGACCCTCCCATTAAAATGGGGAGTGAAGAATCCTTATTAGAATTCCAGGGTTATCCCCGTAATATCTAGAATTTGGATGTTTTTGAAACGGTGTACGGTGCAACGCAATCAACCACAAAATTATCACTCAGTTACAAATTAGACAGGAAATTGCTTTATTCTCTGAACATTTTAAGTGCATTACTCATCAAATATCTTGCTTTTCTGTTCGATACAATTTCTTTTATTCCTTCAGTTCAACGAGTGTAGCATAGCATTACATGCGTAATAAAAGGTTTTCAAAACGGTTTTAAAAGCTCTTTTTTCTTCTTTTTTATTTTAGGAGGGGAAATCCCATCTGAAATAAGTTATCTCAAAAGTAAACTTAATCCTTTTTTTTAAGAATTTGAGAACTCTTGGTCTACCAAGGGCTTGACCCAGGTGAGTATTGAGGTCTTCTCGTTGAGAATAAAATATGATCTATATGTTGCTCTCAATTATTGCTACACTTCAGCTAATCATTGAAAAACCTTTGCGATTTTGTGCTTTTCTGCTGATGTAAATATTGTCCCTAAATATAACGATGTTAGATGGAAACTAAAGTCTCAATATATCACTCGAAAACTGAGTTATCGATTGCAAACAATTTCATAGAAATCATACCGAAACGTGAAAAGAAAAAACGAAAAAAAAAAAGAACAGAAACAAAACAATATATAGTCAGTTTTGAAACACCCTGTAATCATCTTTTCAAATGTTCAACCAACCATCAAGGAGAAAGTCTCTTTGCATATCTTTTAAATCTTAGTTATTTTCTTGTGCATTCAATTGTATTAATGATTATCACAGAAGATCGATAGAACCCAAATCTTTTCAGTTCAAAATCTGAAGCCTCACCATTGTAGGTGAATTTCGAGCCATAAACTTTATATTGCGTGGAAGCTAGTTGTGAACCTGAAAATATAGAAACAATTAAGAAAATAAGCTTTGCTAATATTTCAATATTTATACGTATCTCTTTTGATCTTATGTAATCGTGTATAGCAGTCATGAATACCTACAAGGTATGCCTCTAGCATTAATATATACCTTATAGTGCCAAATTTCTTTAATTATATACATACACGTATATTCATGTCAAATATATATATATATATATATATATATATATATATATATATATATATATATATATATATATATATATCCTGCAGTATATTTTCAACTATAAAAGATATATAAGATGTTGAAAATATTAAAGTAAGGCAGGGTAAAAATTCACAACCAGAGTTTCACGGTTAATATCGTCAGGGGAATTGATATATATATATATATATATATATATATATATATATATATATATATATATATATATATATATATATAGTTGTTTTGTCATAAGTTTACTTGTAAAGTTCTGTATTTATTGTTTGTCGTTCTTACAGGGGCATGAGTTCAAATCAAGGTAAGTATCAGATCCACTGTTCTCAAGTCAACCCTATTTAACTATCGTGCTAGCCTAAATATTTCTTATCCCAATATCTGCCTGACTCTTGTGGTTGTATGCCAGATTAAGTAAAGCTCAATATATATCATTATCCACCTCTGGGACCCCACACTTAAAGCATTAGTTACAAATTTAATCCCATTTTTTAGTTGCCCGTGTGATCGATTCCTATTCACTGAGTGTTCAGAATAGTGACCTTGAATCAGAGTAATTATTTACTAAGTATTATTTACTTAGTTTCGTATACGGTTAGACGTATGGAGCACCCAGTAAAACTGAAATCACAAACAATGACCTTCTAGTCTAGCTTACCGACAAGTACACTGCTCGAAACAAAGTTAAATCTAATGAATATTTTCAGTGCGCCTAATGTATATTTTTATTCAAACTCATCAACCACGAGCAAAATGTGACACAAGGTCAATTTTTAAACGAAATTTGCTTTGAATTCAGAATTTTCTTTCTCCTAGACTGGTTGCCTAACCTAAGCTAGATAACACTGTCTGCCCAACTATTTAATCATTACTGAGATGTTTTGGTTTTGTGTAAATAAATCGAATCTTCAGTGTCTTCCTTTCATTTCAAGAATTTTTCGGATTAATGAACTCGTTGTAACTACTACGTTTCGGTCGATTCATTCAACAACCTTCTCCAAGGTGTGCTAATACAATAATTCTCATTTGTATCAGATTCACTTCTCTTGAAGAAAGGCCCCTCTTTTTTCTTATGGATGGTGCAGCAAAAGGACCTTGTGGAGTTAATCGGTTAAAACGTTGTTATCATGAAAAAAAAGCAACATATAAAATGAATTCATAAATCTGGCCATTTCTTGGAGCGATAATGAATGTTCTTAACGTTATAGACATTTTACTTATATATTTAAAGAGCATAATTTTTATTTTGTGTCTCAGTCCGTTGCATTTATTGTGAGATCTTGAATACTTCGGTCTATTTACAACTAAACATGGATAGAATATATTGTCTGCAGTAAGCGTCAACCGATCGCAGTCAAGCTAATCATCTCTAATCGATCTGATCTAATCGAACTAAATAAATGGTAACACTTATAAGATTATGAGATACGTATTTTCACCATAATAGCGTAAATCTCTCAAATTTAGCTTAATCTTAATTTAAATTGTTTCCAATTTAGTTCTCACTAAGCTTTTCCAATTTTTCTTCAAATTTAATTTTCTTTAAATTTTCCTAATTTTATAATTTATAATTTATATTTATGAATGAAGACATAATTCATCCTCATTACAAAATATAATAATAACCTGTGGCTCTTTTTTTTTTTTCTTTTTTACTTTTGCTTTTATTTTTTAATTTTTTTTTTTTTTTTTTTTTTTTTGCAAGAGACTATCCTTTTGTTCTATTTTTGTTACGGGTTTGAAATTTGGGATCGCTGATTGGATGTAAACGTTTAGTCGACAAATTTATTTTGATGTCAGATGTTATGGCATCAAGGACATGTCTTTATTCGTAATTCTGCTATTATCGAAAGTTTTGAGGATCAAAATTAAAATAAATATTATTTTATGACCAAAACGGAATAATTTTTTTTTGTATTCGAGTATAATGTTAGGAGGTGCTCGTAGTGTAACAGTTATTGGAGGAATAAGGGGAGAGGAAAAGTGAATAGGGGGACTCGGCAGTCTTAGTTTAAATCCTGCATGAAGCTGTTTGCATTTTTACATAGAGTTAATACCAAAGGGAAAGATATGAATCCAACTATTCTCCCTCCAGCTGTGGGTAATAATAAGACAGATTGGTCTCTTTACCCTTGGTTTGGCAACCGGTCTCGAAGGAAAATTGTATTCAAACCAGTTGTAGACTTGACGAGAGATGGGCTCTGTTAGGCCATTCCAATCCAAAACACGCTACAGAGGTAGCGCCACTATGACCAAACCATGTTACAGGAGTAGTGAAATGAAGAAGATGATACCAGCCTCAATTTGGACCCTTTTCTTAAATCTCTCGCAAGTACGTTACTTTTTTAAAATTTTAGAATAAAAAAGAAATTTATGTTAGGTTGATGTTAAAACTAAGAAATAATGTAAATAATCTGAATTATATTAAGCAAAAAAATGTTATATATGTTCGCTTAAAATAATATGGTTACAGTATTTGATGATTAAGGAAAAGACGGACATCTAACAAAAAAAAATAATATTTAAATAATTGATGATTAATGATTTACTTTAGGAAATGTTAGAATAATTTATGACCTCTTGATATTTTTGTGGATATCCATTTGCATCAAAGTCATTCAATCGGCGTCAAATAGTTGTTTTGTGAAAACATCTGATCTTTCAGTTGTTGTGATGTTACAGCGCGTTGTCGCTTTCCTATCCAAACAATTTTTTCATCTTCAGAGATATGTGGCCACAACCTTCTTTTTGGTTTGATTTCTTTGTTTTAATGCCATATCAACCTTTGTGGGTCATTTAAAGCCAAAGCTACCCTTTTAGAATAACAGCAATGATACTGTTAAACCGATTGTGTAGTGGAGATAATAGGAGTCATAGCTTTCCCATTCTTTTTGATAATTTCGAGTTTTCTTATAATTTGGGGGAAAACATCGATTGATTAATGACGGCAATTCAATTTCTTTAAAATATCGCGAAGTGACAGTCCATAATCAATGGATGCTACAATTTGACCTTTATCAAACGCATACAACTGCTTACTAACCATCGGCAAAAAAAACTAATCGCAAATAAGGGTATCAAATCAAGGAAAAGAAAATTTTAAGAAATTTCCGTTTTCTTTTTTTTTTCTTTTTTTCTCTTTCTGAGAATTCACTTTTTAGAAAATAATGACTTTTTGCTACAACTAAAACTTTCACTGATCTACGCACTTCAAACGACCATAGATCTTAAAAAGAAAATGACTCGACATTTTTGAAAAAAATCAAGTAGCAGACGATATTCCACAGAAACTCTGATTGCTTTGCCGAGAGCAAGCAGCCGGAGGAATTGGCTTCTTCGTAAATGCAAATAAAATTGAGTACATGAGTTTCAAACGAGAATAATACCATCTCCACTGTAAGGTGAAAGCCTCTAAAATTAGTGGACTAGGTAACATATCTCGGAAGCAAGATCTCATCAACTAAAAGTAATATCAACATACGCCAAGCGAAAGCGTGAAATGCTATTGACCGGTTATCGATCATATGGAACTATGATCTATCCAATAAAATAAAACAGTATTTCTTCCACAGTGTAGCTGTGTCCATACTACCATATGGACTCACCACAACGACGCTAACAAAACACCTTGAGAAAAGCTAGTTATGACTACATAAGAATGCTGCATCTTGTCTTAAACAAATCCTGAAAGCAATACCCCACAAAAACAGCAGCTGTACGGCCAGTGGCCGACTATCTCACAAACCATTCTTGCAGAATCCTGCTCATGGACGTGCTAGTGCCGGCCGACTTGAAAAGCAAAGATACATAAGTTCTGTGCGGACAGTGGATGCAGCGTAGAAGACCTGCCAGGAGCTATGAATATTAGGGATGGCTTGCGAGAGAGAGACAGGGAACTCCATGCTGTCAGTGCCACTGGATAATGATGATGATGTGTCTAAGCTATTGAAGTTTCCTTAAAATTTGTGGCAATTTAAAAAATGGTTCACTTTTTCATAGACAGATTTTGTTTTGTTTTAGTCCAACACTGGATTTAGTTTTGAGGATCTGCTGGGATCGATGGATGGAGAAAGAGAGTCATGGAAATCTGTGCTTTCAGCGTGATTTGATGATGATGATGATGATGATGATGATGATTGTTGCTAAATCATATTTTAATCCAGATTAAACTCATATTTATAAGTAAACAAATAAATTAACTAAATTCAGTTACCCCAGTTGGGTAAGGCTGTAGAATACGCCGACTGCATTTCTATAGTGACATAAGACTTCTCCCCAACGATAGTTTGAGTATGACACTAAACTATCTGATGGTGAGGCCCCAGTTCTTGAGCTTTGGAGAATGTGGAATACACCCTCATTACCATTGCTCTTAGGTCCACTCTGACCCGGAGTGGTAGTACCTGCCAGAGTCCCATCAATTGCTTGAAAAGAAATATTTAATCATTTGCTGTACTTGAAACCATCCAACTGTACAAAGAAATGAGTTCTGGGTCGTTGAAAATTTTTAAAAGTTACCTACTAACTATTTGTTTACAAATCATATATATATATATATATATATAGTATGTGTGTGTGAGTGTGTGTGTGTGGTGTATGTGTTTGAGAGAGAGAGAGGGAGAGAAAAAAAGAAAGAGGGGGAGAGAGAGTTATTAACCGAAAGGAAAAAGATAGAAAGTTTTAAAACATTCTATTTCCGTTGATAGCGTTCTGTTTTAAATTTGTAATTAGAGTTCTAAAATTTATCAACGTTAGCCTTCTTCTAACCATCTCAGTCTAATCCAGTTATATGTTTATGTATCCAAGTCTATAAAAATGTCTTAACAATTTAAAAACTACTGAAAAAACTATTCTTGCATTTGTGAACCCGCCTGATGATGGCTTATGAAGGGTCCGAAAGCGCTCGGGAAAAATTTGGCGAATTTTTCTACCAACTAAAACCTGAAATTAAAACAGCTGACAGGAAGTTTGAAATTATCTTTAAAAATTATTTAGATATGTCTATATCATTTAACCAAGCTTGTTTAAACGAGGGACTGCTGCCTAATGATAATAATAATTATATATATATATATATATATATATATATTGCTTTGGGTGTGTTCTTTCTTCTACTCACTTCGTTTATTGTTTGCCAGGCTATCCTAGATTGTTTATCTTCCACCGAGTCTCTAATCTTATCTATCTGATTGTGAATGTATTTTGTCAGTTCCTTAATATATATGCCTGCTAATTGATATTGTGCCGTTTTTAGTTTTCGGGCATTTGTGTTTGTTGGGTTTTTTCGATAGTTTTTGGTGGCTGTTTTCACTAGTGCACGCTTTTCTCTCACCGCTAAAGTTTCCCATGGGACTCTATATTTAGTTTTGAGTTTTGTTGGAATACATTTCGCTGCTGCCTCGAGGTGCGCATTGATGAAATTTTCATATTCGTCATTTGGTGTACTTTTTTTTCGTCTTCTCTTGTAGTGTTTCGAATCTGTTTCTTAATTCTAATACGTATTTATCTCTTATATCTCTGTTGTTCAAAAGGGCCCAGTCATAGTGTTTGGTGGTCGCTGTTCGTTTGGCGTTTTTTCGTAGGCTTAGCCGTATTTTCGCCGTGACTATTCGGTGATCAGAGGACACACCCTCGAAAGAGGAGTATGCCTCGCTATTCATTGCACTATTTTTCCATTTCTTGTTTATAAGGACGTAGTCTATCTGTGCTTTACTATTGTTCGCGTACGTGTATGTCTATTGTTTGCCCTCCCATTTTGGTAGTTTGTATTGAGGCATGCTAATCTATTTTCTATCATGAAATCTGTTAGATGTTGCCCATTCCTATTTGACGTGTTGTGGAGGCTGTATTTGTTGTTTCCATTTTTCCCGACTTGGGCATTCATGTCTCCGCCAATGACTAACATGTGTTTCGGGATGCTACGCACTAATGAGGATAACTCATCGTAGAAGGTTTCTTCACTAACATTGGTAGGGCTGTAGCAGGAGATGATTGTTGCTCTGGGGTTGTCGTTAAAACTAGTTGCCATCATCCTAGGTTGTATTTTCTCAATGCTATTTAGCGTTTTTAATGCTCTAGGTCTTATAAGCAATACTACCCCTCCTACTGCGGCGTTGACAGAGTTTGAAACAGCACTTCGAAAACCTACTAGGAAACCCACCGAAAATAACACATGAACCAATCACCAGAATAATTAGTAAGCAATTAGACATTAAACTAGGATCTTTCACACAAGAAGAACTCGACTCGGTTCTCAGAAAAATTAAAAAAAGGAAAGCTGCAGGGCTGGACGAGATTCCCCCAGAAGTATGGAAGACCAGACAATTCGACGACATACTGCTCCGACACTGCAACGCAGTATATAATCAAAATCCGATAGATAGATGGATGAAGGGATGCATCCTCCCCTTCCCTAAAAAGGGTGACCTCGGATTAGCCAAAAACTACCGAGGCATAACACATCCATAGCAGCCAAAATCTACAATGCCCTACTACGAAACCGCATAGAACCCAAAATCGACAACATACTTAGGAAAAACCAAAATGGCTTCCGAAGAAATAGATCCACGACCTCACAAATATTAACCATCCGTAGAATCCTTGAAGGTGTACGGGCAAAAAACCTACAAGCGACATTAATATTTGTTGGCTTTACCAAGGCCTTCGATTCCATTCACAGAGGAAAGATGGAACAAATCCTACTAGCGTACGGCATACCTAAAGAAACCGTAGCGGCAATAACGATTCTCTATAGAAACACTAAAGTAAAAGTACGATCACCGGATGGAGACACAGAATACTTTGACATTGTAGCAGGAGTACTACAAGGGGACACGCTAGCTCCATACCTCTTTATCATTTGTCTAGACTACGTACTTAGAACATCGACTGGCAAAATCAGAGAGAAAGGCTTCGAGCTGACAAAGAAAAGAAGCAGAAGGTACCCCGCAAAAACAATTACCGACGCCGACTACGCCGATGACATAGCGATACTGGCAAATACACCCGACCAAGCCGAAACACTACTGCATAGTTTGGAACGAGCCGCCGTAGGCATAGGCCTCTATGTCAATGCACACAAAATGGAATATATGTGCTATAATCAAACGGGGGACATCTCCACTCTAGACGGAACCCCTCTTAAACTAGTAGACAAATTCACTTACCTAGGAAGCAACGTCGCATCAACCGAAAAGGACATCGACACGAGGTTAACGAAAGCATGGACAGCTATCAATAGGCTATCGATTATATGGAAATCAGACCTAACCGATAAAATGAAACGCAGTTTCTTCCAGGCAGCGGTCACATCGATACCGCTATATGGATGCACTACATGGACTCTAACAAAACGACTGGAGAAGAAGCTAGACGGCAATTACACAAGAATGTTGCGAGCAATCTTGAACAAGTCCTGGCGGCAACACCCCACAAGACACCAACTGTACGGCCACCTGCCTCCTATCACGAAAACTATTCAAGTTAGACGAACCAGACATGCAGGACACTGCTGGAGAAGCAGGGACGAACTCATAAGAGATGTACTCTTATGGACCCCCACACATGGCCGTGAAAAATCAGGAAGACCAGCACGAACATACATTCAGCAACTATGTGAGGATACAGGATGTTGTCCTGAAGACCTGCCTGAGGCGATGAACGATAGGGAAAAGTGACGAGAGAGGGTCAGGGATATCCGTGCTACCAGCCCGACATGATGATGATAATATATATATATATATATATATATATATATATATATATATATATATGCGCGCGTGTGTGTGTGTATAAATAGGATTTGGCATCAAATAACCTACAATGGTTGACATACCATAAAACACAACCAACAAAGCAACCGACGAAATTATGTGATTATCTTTTCTCCCCATGAATCTATCTGTTGATAAACTTTCTTTTAAAAAGAATTAGCGTAAATATTTTTCCTGCAAATAATTCTCACTCTTGCAATCTTGGATCGCCGACTCAATATCCTACGACGATAACCGTTACGTAAGTTTTCTCACAGACAATTAAAATACAACCCGCCTATTTCTTATAAGATATGTGCAAACGCCGGTGTACAAACATAGAATAAGAACTCATGTTAAACCTTTTCTTTTAAGAGATTCCTTCTCTAAGATTACTGTTAAATCTTCTTACGATCTGAGAGCCACCAACAAACTATAAGTTATCGGCTTAGTGATGAACTTTATGCAATCAATGAAAAAAGAAATGTAATATTTGCGGGTTCAGATGAACTGACACCATTTGGTCTCTTTTGGACTTGTGATGTCGACTAAGAAGAGTTCGACATCAAGTGGGGCAAGTGGTTTAGGGTTTTAAAGAAAGCTGTAAACACTTGCTCCCTAAAAAATATCGAGAGAATAAAATGAAAGTGGGAGAGGGAAGAGAGCAAAATAAATTTGAATTAGCGATGAAGGAAAATAAATCCTTTTTGTTCGGTAGTAAATTTTTTAAAAAAGAGAGAACTTCGATAATAAACAGTAAATTAAACCTGCAGATTGAGAAAGAAAGAAAGAAAGAAAGAAAGAAAGAAAGAAAGAAAAAGAGGGGGAGAAGGGAGGAGAAATTTTACGATTTATAAAAAATAAGTTTCTCTTTCCTTTTTCTACGCAAAAGTATACATACATACATACATGTTAATATGTACAGATGAAGTTAATGAATGAAAAAACAAAGTAGTCAACAGAAACCGCAGAAAAAAAGCAAAGACAAGAGGAGAAATAAATTAAAAACAGAAATAAAAGAGTGAAAGAAAGAAATAAAGAAAAGAAGAAAGAAGGGAAATTTGCAAAAGAAAGAAAGAAAAAAAATGAAGGGATATGTACAAAAGAAACTGAATATTAAGAAAGAAAGAAAGAAAGAAAGAAAGAATGAACAACAGATGCCAAAATGAGACAATTTAAAGAAAGATAAAAACTCAGAGAAAATCTCATAAAGAAAGACGGAATGAAAGAAATTTATTAAAAACGGAGATACGCTACAAATCAACCAATTTCAATTGAGAATGATGTGACACAAGGTCACTTTTTAAGCGGACTTTACAGAATTGAATTCAGAGTTTTCCTTCTCCTAAACTGGTTACCATATCAAGGTCAAAGAGCTCAGTATGCCTATAGCTAGAGAGAGAATATTTTGATGTATACTTTTTCAAAGAGTTTTAAATGCAAACAGCCTCGTCCAGGGTTTTAACTTGGGTTGCAGTGTCCATTTCCAACGACAATAATCACTGTACCAAGGAAACCTCTTTGCTTTACAGTGTATGATAATAATAATATTATGTTGTTATTGAATGCCCTGCATTGCTCAACATATATCAGAGTTGTAATTCTCGGTTATATATTCGACAAGAGTAAATCTAAAGAGATTTATCAATAAATGCTCTCAAACAATTTGTCTAAAAATACAATTCATCCTCAATAATTTACGGACAAATCAATTTTTGATCTAAAGAAATTTGTTTTGATCAGTAGTTCCAAAATATAATTTGTCCAGAGAGTATCCAAAAATCAGGGAACCCACACCAATATTTTTACTCCTGCAGCTCCAATCTAGATATTTTATTAAAAATTAAAAGAAACAGTTTTTTAGAGAAAGAATTTATTCATAAAAGAAATGTTAAAAATCAAAAATAAAACAACACCGATACATCAGTTTTACAGAGTGCAGTAATGAGGTGAACGCCACACTTTTGGAAATCTGGGGATTGTGGAATACCCCTTCTTTGTCACCAAGTCCAGTTTCTTTCCGATCCGGTGAGGTAGTACTTATAAGAATCCCATCTATAGGTCAATTCCATGCACTGAGTTGAAACCTAAAAATCAACAAACGTTGGGATAACATACACTATATACAATTTTGGGATAATATCATATACAATATACAACGTTGGGATAACAACAAACACATTTCTTGATAGAACACATGCCAGGAGAATGGAAACCAGATTTCAGAAAATCAAGTAAGGAACAAGTCACTATATTCTGTTTGGGCATTGGTTACACAAGACTTAGGCGCTCCTTTATATTCAAACAAGAATAACAACCATGGTGCATAGCATGTCAAACACTGTCAAACATTTTCCAATAGGATGCTGATATTTAACTCTCATTCAACGCAATCAATATGAAAGATTTATATGAAAACGTCGACATAAATAACATTTGGTCTTTCTCAAGAAAAATAGAATTTTACCAAAATCATAAACATTAACATACAAAGTAATTATTAAAAATCAATTCCGTAGGATTTCAACAAATCGTTTTAACAAAATATTGAAAATATAAATACTTTCTTAAACAACAAGAGACAAATGTAAATTTAAACATACAGTGTTCACGATTTCCTAACTTCCTGACATAAAATAACCCAAGATGGGTTGACATGCCATCAAAATCACTCAAGCAAGCAAGCAACAATTAACACTACTTAAGTTTTTGTTTTGAAAATGGTGAATCCTTTTTTTTCATTGAACAAATTTTTAATAAAGATACCTGCACTGGAAGAACCGTCAATTTTTTATGGGAAGGAATTCGGGTTCAAACAATACAACGTAGTTTAAAATAGGGTTTTTAACTTTTATATATCATTCATAAACCGAATATCACCCAGTCGGTGGGGCTTACAATACCTCAAATGTATCTTCTGTCAGGGATAGGACCCAATCTCAAAAAAGGGCTGTTCTGAATGGATACCTCTTCATTGCCTTTACTCCGTGGTAAATTTATAATGTTTTTCACGTTTCCCTGCTTCGTGGTTCTCGTACAGTTCAGGCCTTTCTCTAATTCTCCACCCTGGGCAGTCTGGCGCGATAAGGCTGAGTGTTGAGCAAGGAGGTATCAAGTACCATTTTTAAGTCTTTGTTATGACTCGACCTGGGATTGAGCCCCGGTCTCCCGGACCATTGTTGAACACTCTACCCACTAGGTCAATGAACCGGTTTGCTTGATACCATATAACTGTGAGTTAAGCATAGTTACTTGAAGTTTTAATTGTTTACTAAGGATTATTATCAATTACTTGATACCATATAACTGTAATCAAGCAAATGATAAAGAAAAATAGTAACTTGAAACCATAGGATTGTGTATAAATTGTTAGTATTAGGTTGGAATATTTAAAACAATACAACTGTGTGTAAATTATTTGTATTTGATAGGAACACTGGATGTTCGATGTCGACTTTGACATGCCGCGTAAGTTGCTAGGGTGACATAACAGAGTGTCCACCTTTTTCCTAAAGTCAACAAAACACGATGGATATACCATGTGAATTGCATGGGTAGCATGCCAGAAGGAAGTATGACCACAAGGACAGCCTGGGTATCCGGAAAATTATATAACTACTGAATATTTTCGACCCAAGGAGAACGAAGGAGCCGACAGAAGAGTCACTAGACGTCACGTCGCTCTTGGCTCTGGCCTTGCACCAGACTGCCCAGGGTGGAGAATTAGATAAAAGCCTGAACTGTACGAGAACTGCGAAGCAGGGAAACGTGAAAAAAAAAACTCGCGAAAGCGGAGGAACGCGTAGAAGCTAAGATGATTGAATACTTTGAGATAATGCCAGACGCAAGAAAGCAGAGAAAAGTGAAAAAACAGACTCGCTAAAGTGAAGAGAATCTAAGATGATTTGGTGCTTTGAGAAGGCCCTGAAGTCGAAAAAGTGTAGAAGCTGAGATGATTGAATGTTTTGAGTTGGCCCTGTACTAGTCTTCCCAAAGTAAAACAAAAAATCAGTCGTTCACTGAAGATTCGTAACTTGCTCCTGAGTGTTTGCAAACTCAGCCATCTTCAACTCTCTCCTCTTAGTATTTAAAGGCGCCTCTGGTGGTGTAATGGTTAGCAAGCCCGACTAGCAAACCTACACGAGTGAGTTCGAGTCTCATTGGGTGCCCCTTTCATATGGCCTTGTGCCACATCTAAGCAAAAAGCTTAGTAAATTTCCATCTTCAACTCTCTCCTCCACTCGACTATTTCATACATTTCATAATAAAAGGAAAAGAAAAGAAACGGATTTTATTTTTATACATAAGATTTGTTGTCTCCTATTCCAGCTATACAACATTAATATCATATAGTTGTTTGTGAACAAATGATCATTATTTTAAAATGAATAATTACTTGAAAACATAAAATTGTGTATAAATTATAAGTATCAAAGAGGAATACTTGAATTCCTACAACTGTGTGCAAATTATTTGTATTAGATAGGAGTAGTTGATATCATATAACCATGTGCAAAAAATTGCTTTTAAAAAATAACAACAAAAAATGTAAATATAGATGTACAATGTACGTGATTAGCAAAACTCTAGGTATAAAATAATAACCTTGCACAGTTAAAATCAGTTAAAATCAATCAATCAGTTAATCAATCTAACCCTAATCCTATCAAATGACTTTTATATAATAAAGAAATCAAACATGTAGGTCATTTATACATGAATATAAATTATTATAGCTAAATTCATGGAAATGAATTTTGTAAACAAATTATTTTCTGATAAGGATATTTATATACCGTATATACTCGTGTAATGAACAACTTTTTAAGACCAATTTTTCACCTTAAAATCAAGGGGTCGTTCATTACACGAAATATGTTTTTGAAACATCGAATCTTATCTTTTTTCTAGACCTTGCCGTAAGTTCGATCCAAAGTGTCCTTACAAAACCTCTACGTAAACAAATGTTTATAGTTAGAACAATGAAGCTGTAATACATTGTTAAATATTCATAACACCTGTACATATAATATGTACAAATATTTTGAATAGTTAACGAAGTTTCGTGAAAATTTCCTTATTGATATAACATTGATTGTGCTTGTATTACAGTAGTTTCGAAAGTATAAATGTTTGAATGTTTTCTCTTGATATTTCATTGGCTATTGAAGAAATATTTTTGTCAGCTTGCATAGCCAAAAATTAGAGGTCGTTTACTGCGCGCAATACATGATAAAAACAAGTTTTTGCGGCAAAGAATTAAGGGTCTGTACTTACCTAACCCCTCTGAACGAACGAGATGCAAGACAAAATTAATTTTTAAACGGAGTTTAATGGGTGTAAATTCAGAGTTTTTCTTCTCTGATACGGATTACCCAACAAAAGTTAAAGAGCCCAAGTCTGCCTACCATTTACCTATAGCTGGAGAGAGAATCGTATGATTCCTACTTTAACCCTTAAAAGAGTATTAGCGCTATGTGAAATGCAGACCGCCTAATCTAGGATTTGAACTCGGGTCACCGTGTCCATTTCCTACGACGAGAAGCGTTACACCAGGAGCGCCTAAGAATGAGGGTTTGTTCATTTCATGAGTAAGTAGTAAAGTTCGCGACCGTAGTTAAGGGCGACCAGATGGCTCCTTTTTCTATAGCTACTACACCAAGGTGTAGGGGAGGGCGCTACTCCTTTCCCTAGATTGCTCCACTTTACCTTTGATACGTACCTTATATTGCTGTGTGTTAAACAAGGAGGTACCAAGTACCATTTTTTAAATATTTGGTATGAGGCGACCTGGGATTGAACCCAGGCTCTCGGATCATTGGCGAACACTCTATTCACTAGGCCAATATGAAGT
The DNA here is from genome assembly GCA_963585895.1 of Sepioteuthis lessoniana. NCBI lineage: Eukaryota > Metazoa > Mollusca > Cephalopoda > Myopsida > Loliginidae > Sepioteuthis > Sepioteuthis lessoniana. The sequence goes on along the minus strand of OY757905.1, from coordinate 141,540,539 downwards.
CGTTTATTACTCGAATATATACAATATGCTAACATTTTCAAAACCGAGCAGAAGACCTCTCTGTCTTTAGTCCAACACTCTATGCTCAGCCAAGTCTTCTCATCGACACTAAGATTAAAAGTCAAAGTAAAATGAAACTGTTTTACTTTCGCTTTCATTTCATCGCTCCGCGCCTGCTTCCAGTGACGGACTGGTCACGTCGATACTGGCTAGACCTTTTGTAGTCGGACATTGGATTACCGTCAGCTGTCGTGATAACAGCATTGTTGTTGTTGCTGTTGTTTTTGTTGCTGCTGCTGCTGCTGTCGATGGTGGCGGTGGTCAGAGTGGTCGAAGAAAGCGACGCAAAGTAATTAAGACCGAAATCGATAAATTCCAATCACAAAATGCCTCATGCCACTTTCACACAATACAATAATTTTGTGTTTGCACATCAAAGTGCCGGTAAACTCAGCACATAACACAAACATACACACATACACACGCTTGTGCATGCACACACACACACACACATATATAATTTTATGAGTTTATATACAAATATATATGTGTGTATTCGCATGAGTGTTTGTCCATATGATATTTCTTTATAAATAATATTTTTCTATATATATATATATATGTGTGTGTGTGTGTGTGTGTGTGTGTGTGTGTGTGTGTGTGTGTGTGTGTGTGTGTGTATGTATATATATATATATAAATGCGTTAAACATAATTGTTCACGCGCTTTTATGCGTGTGAATGACTGATAAAGTCTCCTTGTGCGGGAATATATATATATATATATTATTGAAAATTTGGGTAACTTTTTCCATCAGAATTCATATATATATATATATATATATATCTGAAAGTAGTCATTCAGAAAATCACCACCATTGTCTCTACATTTTTGCTAGCAAAGAACAACAGTGTGTGTGTCGCCCTCGTAAGAATATGCACCAGCGGAGGATGCCCATATTTTACCAGCAGGGATGACGTCGTCGTTGACAAGAATATATTAGCCATGTAGTCCATCTTTCATCGACTCTATTCGCATGGTTTATCTGATCGATGCACCATTTCGTTGGCAGAGAACTCTATTGCGTTTAAACATATATATATGTATATATATATATATATATATATATATATGTGTGTGTGTGTGTGTGTGTGTGTGTGTGTGTGTGTGTGTGTGTGTGTGTGTGTGTGTGTGTGTGTTTCAATGTTATTGTATTTTATTAAAGCATTCAATTCTTGTTTCACCATCTTAAAGTCTTTATGAAAATTTAAAAAAACCTAAACGTGTTAACGTTGACTTTCCGATATCATAAACTCATCACTTTTGGATTACTTAGTTTTTCTATCTTCTTTCCATTGATCAAGAGAGTAAAGTGTTCGTCAAGTGTCTGCGAGATTTGGGTTCAATCCCTGGTCGAATCATAGCAAAGACTCAAAAAATGGTACTTGATGCCACCTTGCTTAACATTCAGCATTATAAAGTATGGATCAATGGTAAAGAGGAGCAATCCAGGGAAAGGAGTAGGGCTCTCTCCTACACTTCTGTTAGTAGCTATTGAAAAGGGAGACTTCAGGTCACACTCGACTACGGCCGCCAACTTTACTATATATATATATATATTTGAAGGTTTTGATGAAGTTTTTTCTGAAATAAAGACGAAATATATATTTTCTATATATTTTCCAAGCTTTCTGTTCCGTCCATGAAAAAGTTTTTTGTTCTCTCTTCATACAGATTTGCACTTTAGTTTTCAGCTTTAAATCTAAAATGCTGAATTTCACCACCACTTCAGAAGTCTAATAATACCAAATCAGGCTGGAAAGAGGGCATGCAGCAAGCATAGACTTAAATTCTCCCAATATTACTGATCCCTACTTTATGTGTAACTCAGACTTGGTAGCTATAGCAAGCAAAAGCTAGAAAGAAAGAAAGAAAGAAAGAAAGAAAGAAAGAAAGAAATCCTCGGAGATGAACTTATAAAAAGACATGACAAAAAGCTTAAGAGTATCGGGGGAGAAAAACTATAGCATACTTTAAAAAGAGATTTTTTTAAACTTAAAAACCTCACCAAGATAAACATAAAGATTAAAAATGATGATTAATAACAAGAAATTGAGAGAAAAAGAAAGATGAAATACTTTAGTGGAAGAAATAAAAGAAAAGCAAAATGAAAAGAAAGAAATGAACTGTTTGTTGTTCTATAATCAAAGGTGAAAAATAGACGAACAAAAAAAAGAAAGAAAGACTCACGTTGGCCGATAGAAACTAGATTATCTCAAACAAAAAAAAATGCTAGTTAATATCTTCGTCTTTTTGACGCCATTTCAAAAAACAACAAAATGTCTTACCTGAACTAATTATCTCCCTTTCTACTGTACCTTAGCTCACAACTTATTCTTGCAATTCTTTTTATTTCCATTTTTTATTCTAAGTCACTCCTCTTTCTTTCTTTCTTTCTTTAATAACTTCTATAGTTTTTTTTATATCTTATTCTGTCCTTTCTCCTCGCTAGGTGTACAATCTAAACAAAACGAATGCGAACTAACCAAAAGTGGGCCACGAGTTTATAACTCTTAACACGTGTCGTGGGTCTGTATTCATACGACTAACAAATGTCTGTTTATTTAAGCTGCGTGCGTTTTCGTGTTTTCACCAGACTAACAAAAAAGCGTGGGACAAAGAACCAGTCCCGGGCAACGAGTGATGGCTTTGTAGATGACAAAATAAAAATGAGGTCACGAGGTTTATGGCTCGATTACCACTTATAAAATCCGTAGATCAATGGTAACCAATTTACATGTCAACGAAATCACAAGCTTACTGAGTCCGATCGCCACTGAATGCTCCACTGCTGTGTCTTTGTGCCAGACGGAACTTTGCAAATAATTTTTGTATCCGTAATTACTAGTTTTCGCAGGTCTTTTAATTATAGTCAAGTCATACCAAAGACTTTTAAAATGGTACTTGATACCTCCTTGCTTAACACTCAGCAATATAAGGTATGTATCAAGGGTAAAATGGAGCAATCCAGGGAAAGGAGTAGCGCCCTCCACTACACTTCGGTGTAGTAGCTATTGAAAAGGGAGCCTTCTGGCCGCCATCGACTAAAGGGAGACAACTTTACTTTACTTATGCATTCCTACTAATTATGAATAATTTTCTATGTGACCCATAGTTGGAACTCTAACAGGTACTACCACTTCAGGTGACAGTGGACCTGAAAACAATGGTGATGGAGATGTACTCGACACTCCCCAGATCTCCAGAACTTTGGCCTCACCATCAGATACAGTTTATTGTCAAACTCAAGAACCCCCTTTTTTGAGAGGGGGTCTTACTGCTCTGCAGGGGATACAGTTAGCATATTCTACGGCCCACTGACAAGGCGTAATTAATGAATAGTTTGAAATAAGGTATTGTTTGGTGGGGTTTGGTTTGGTTTTATAGCAGATCAACTATTGTAGATTATTTAATTCCAAATCCTTTTTATACATATCAAATATATGATTTCTAAACACATTTTGTAGAAAACATTTTTAAACGATCCTGAGCTCATTTTTTCCACATGGATAAATGATTTCTCTTATTTCAATCTAATACGAATAATTCCATTTACTATTAATCCTTTGTTTGCACACAGTTAAATGTTTTCAAGTATTGCTATGTATCACTAACAATTCAATCAAATATCAGTCATTTGTTTACACACAGTTAAATGTAGAAAAAATATATTTCAAGCAATTCAGTTTAGTATAAGTACACGTTTAAATGTCAAACAGTTCTATTTGACCCACAGATAGTACCCTATCAGGTGCTACCACACCGGCCCAGAGCAGACCTGGGACCGATAGCAATGAAGGGGTACTCCGCATTCCCCTTAGGTCCAGCATTACAGTAGCCTCGCCATCAGATTGTTTAGTGTCATATCAGGATACTCGTATAACCCCTCTGCTAAGATGCAGTCAGTGTATTCTACAGCCCCAGCCGACTGGGCCAAATTTGAAATTAAAATTTCCATTTTTTTTTTTTTTAGAAAAGTTTAACGTAAAGGGCATTCTGTAATGACAAGATACTTTCAGGGTTGTTTTTTTGTTTCAACTCTAATTTCAACTTAATCGCAAGCTTTAAAATTTACGCACTAGTTGAAACTGAAAAAATATTTTCTTTCAAAATTCAAATTCATAGGTTGTATAATCAATTTACGCGGCCAAAAAGAAAATAAAGAAAAATATCTACAACTAAGTCTGCACGATTGTCATAAATACCAGAAAAAAATAACCATCTGAATTATTCGCCATCAGGAAGGTTGATCTCGCAGGTTGTAATGGCAAAAAGATGTACCATAGGCTTACAGATGTAACATAGGCTAATATTTGGAAGGGTTATATCGCACTTTGTCTGGGCAAAAAGATGTAGCAGAAGCAGATGTAATCTAGACTCGTAGATATGACATAGACTAACAGCTGGAAGTGTTATCTTGTATGTTGTAATGGTAAAAAGACATAAAATAGGCTAACAGATGTAACAGACTAATATAGCATAAGCTAATAGATGTAAAATAGACTAACAGATGTTACATTGGCTGATAGCCGGGAGTGTTATCGTACATGTGGTAATGTTCAAAAAAATGTAGCATAGGCTAACAGATGTAACATAGGCTGTCAGCTGGAAAGGGTTATCTCGCATTTTGTAATGTCAAAAAGATTTAATATAAGCAAACAGATGTAACATAGACTAATAGATTGATATAGGTCTACATTTGGAAGGGTCATCACGCATGTTGTAATGTCAAAAAGATGTAGCATAGTCTAACAGATGAAACATATGTCGACATTAGGAAGTGTTATCTCGCAAGTTGTAATGGCAAAAAGATACAGCATAGGCAAACATATGTAACATTGGCTAGCAGATGTAACATAGGCTATCAGCTGGAAGGGTTATCTACCATGTTGTAATGGCAAAAGTAAATAGCATATGTTAACAGATGTCATAGACCGACAACTGGAAGTGTCATCTCGCATGTTGTAACGACAAAAAGACGTAACATAGGCTAACAGATGTAACATAGGTTGTCAGCTTGAATGGTTATCTCGTGTGTTCTAATAGTAAAACAATGTAGCATTATAAGCAAAAACTATTTGGTTATCAAAACCAGCAGCCGAAAGAAAGACGAATTGACAGTCTTCTACGCATGAACGAGCAAGCCGTGAGCGATTTTCGAGTAGCCATGATTTGAAAGTGTCACCCACCTAAGGCCGGGTTAAAGGTCGGATGTTTTGTGAACTTCAGGATATGTATCACAGATTTCGTGATTCGGCCATTTTGCTTCTCTTTTAGTGACTAGAGTGTAAATAAACTGAACAGAGATTAAACAACGAAAGGTCACATCACTAAAAGCAGAGTTGTGCATTTGAATGGTTTCCTCCCCAGCTGAAAAATAACCTCACCGACATATCAGTCGCTGCTGACCACTGACATTCATTCGGGTGATAAGGCTGCAGATATTCATTTGGTATTAACATTAAAAACACATTTGGAGCTGGTGACCACTCTACATTTGCCAGAGAGACTATTACTAAGGACTTTTACTTTTACTTTTACTTTTACTTCGGCTTTGTGCTACAATTATAAAATAGCCCGATGAGTTTCCATCAAACCCTCATTCGGTGGAAATCCGACCTTCGTTTCAGTAGAGTTAATCATTCACTCTTTCATAAATATAAGGGACTAATTATGTTCTGATAAGCTAAATCCCGGTGTTTTACTTGATTATCTGCCTCATGTACAAAAAAAAAAACGCTGCTTTGTACACAGTGAAATTTATGCAGTAGATTCAGTAAATGTAGAGGTATCGTTCTGTCAATAAGCAATCATTTAGCCTCTTTATCTAGTTCACAAGAAATTTATGTTTAACATATAAATGATAACACAAATTTCTTGTTGGTAAATGTTCAATTGGAAATCAACAACTAAGCCTGTGCATTGATTATATTAAGTCACATATCTGGACACTCACTCACTTTAACCATTCGGCAAGTGATGCCACATAGTCCGTCTTTGTCCATCGTACAAAATGTATATACACAGTAACTTAAAAATAGGTTTTTTTTCTGGCAAATTGATATAATATATACAAGTGCTTGTCCATGTCAGCATATCTGTGCGTGAATCTACTACTCACTGGTGAAACACACAACGCTCCTACAGTGTAGGATATTTAAATTCACTTCACTTACGCTATTCCTCAAGTGAAACAAAAAATATGTATCTTATTCTCTATTTTTCTTTGATTGAATGCTTTTGTGCATACGTATTTTGTTCGATAAATCATATTCATTTTGTAGCATATATTTTCATTTTTCTAATTAAATATAATTATCCTTCGAACATGGATTTTTTTTGTTGCGTACACTTTTATATTATCTTTCACCCAACTATATTTTCTTTACAACGCTGCCGATAATTCCGGCAATGTGAGTGTTTAACAAAAGAAACAACATCACAAGATACCAGTACGTTGGAAAATTAATGTAAGAACAAGACCTAGCTCACCGACCAGATTTATTACTAATTCTTTCAATGGCCATTTTTAAAACTGGTAACTTATCTATACTGCTAACAAAAAGCGAGCGATCTTTAATTGTACTTTATCGGTAACTCCAACATCTTTCTTATGTACTATTGCAGCAACAATATATTTTAACTATCTTTGTGCATACAACTAAATTCACAAAGTAACAATCATAAGATTACTTTATCAAAAAATGAAAATATTAGAACCATGTTTTATTGCAAGGACAATATGTTTTATTTTTGTTTGTTTTTGTTTTGTTTCTTTTTCAGAGCCCCAAGTTATTTCTATGAACATTTATGCTTGAGTTTTATACGCTTTGAACGGGGTTTTTATAAAAAGAAAATATTTTTTCATTGCCTAATTTTTCCTTGTGTGCTTTCGTTACATTTTTTTATTGATTTAGCAGTAAGTTTTCTTTTTCTTGTTTTGATTCGTAAATTTATCGATATGTTGGATCATAATCATAACTATTAATATCTTTATCGTTTTATTGCAGCTATCTTTTAATCGCATATTTTTACTCGTCCATAATGATTATTTGTTTCCACACAGTTACATGGTATCAAGTATTCCTATCAAATACAAATAATTTGCACATGGTTGTATGGTTTGGTTTCTTTGTTTAACGGCATATCAACCTTTTTAGGTTATTTAATGCCAAAGCCATTCTCCTAGAAGAACAATAGTGGTACTATTTATCCCATAGCTGGGTTACTATTTAACCCATAAGGGGCTTCATACCTTTCCCAAGGGTATTTGTCTGAAAGTGAATGTAATAGCGCGACTGGAGTACGAACTCACTTACTACGATTCCGCAGTCCATCACTTTAACCATTACACTACGAGAACACCCCATAGTTGTACGGGTTTCATCTTTTTCTACACAATACGGATAATTATGTCTATTTGACCCGCAGATAGGAAATAGGAATGTAACTGATAGTACCACTCCGGGTTGGAGTGGACCTGGGAGCAATAACAATGAAGTGGTAACCCAAGCTCTCGAGATCTCCAGAAGAGGAACCTCACCACCGGATGGAGTTTAATGTTAGGACACTCAATTTACTTTAATAAAGTTTCATTTTTGTTCGTTTAAAAAAAAATGTCAGAATGAAATATTATAAAAATATTTTGAAGTTTATTTTTTTAAACACTAAAATGTTTTACTTTTGTAAATAATCTAATTAAAGGAAGATAAGATGTATTTTTTAAAAATGCTCTCTGTGCATTACACACGCTGGTGTAATATTCTTTTGTATAAATTATTTTTATCACAGATTCCTCTCTTTCCAGAAAATAAGCATATAAGGAGAAATACTGTTTAATTAGTCTCACACCAATTGCTTTTAAGTCTAAAATTAGATTGATTAGTATTCCTACTTATACACAATCTTTTAAATGACTTTGAATATATATATATATATATATATATATATATATATATATATATATATATATATATATATATATATGGGGGGGGTATACTTACAATTTAGAACTGTTTTTGTAAGAAAAAAATTAAAAAGAAAAGATTAATAATTTCTGCATAGAATAAAAGCTGTTAAGAAAGAAAGAAAGAAAGAAAGAAAGAAAGAAAGAAAGAAAGAAAGAAAATGAATATCACAGTAGAGAGGGAAATATTTACGTATTTAAATATTTATTACTAGAAACAACCTGTTGTACCCTCAAACTAATCAACACTTTGTTGTCATGGTAATATAAACATTTCCCGATAAAGTAGCCATTTGTTTTCTGTGTAAGAAAGAAAGAAAGAAAGAAAGAAAGAAAGAAAGAAAGAAAGAAATGGTATAAAATCAAAAGGAGTAACATTCTTATACACTTAGAAAGTTCGGAAAGAACGCTCGCAGAAAAAGAAACCTACAAATACTTAGGAATCTTGGAGGCTGACACCATCAAACAAGTGGAAATGAAAGACAAAATTAAAAAAGAATATCTCAGGAGAACTAGAAAACTACTCGAGACAAAACTCTCTTGCAGAAACCTTATCAAAGGAATGAGTACTTGGGCTGTACCCCTCGTTAGATACTCGGGACCCTTTCTCAAGTGGACTAGAGATGAACTTAAACAAATGGACCAAAGAACTAGAAAAGTAATGACAATGCACAAGGCATTACATCCCAGAGACGACATTGACAAACTATACGTACCAAGAAAAGAAGGAGGAAGAAGACTTACCAGCATCGAAGACAGCGTCGACACATCGATACAACGACTCGAAGACAACACAGAAAAACACGAACGAGAACTGATTACAGCCACCAGAAACGATACTGACAACACGATGCCCAACACAATGACAATAACTAGGAAACAAAAATGGGAAGGAAAACAACTCTATAAGCGTTTTAAACGACTAATAAACAACATCTCACACGACAAAACTTGGACATGGCTAAGAAAAGGAAATTTTAAGAGAGAAACAGAATCTCTCCTAATGGCATCACAAAACACATCCATAAGAACCAATCATATCAAGGCGAGGATAGATAAGACTCAACAAAATACCAAATGTAGGCTGTGTAACGACAGAGACGAAACGATCAATCACATAATAAGCGAATGCAGCAAATTAGCACAGAAAGAGTACAAGGCTAGACACGACTGGGTGGGCAAGGTGATCCACAGGGAAATGTGCAAGAAATCTAAATTTGACCATACCAACAAATGGTATATGCACAAACTAGCACCTGTCCTAGAAAATGACACATATAAACTCCTATGGGACTTTGACATAAAAACGAATCACCTAATCTTGGCCAGAAGACCAGGCTTTATAATAATACAAAACTAAAAAAGAAAATTTGCAAAATTGTCGATTTTGCAGTCCCGGCGGACCACAGAATAAAACTGAAAGAATGTGAAAAGAGGGATAAGTAACTCGACCTTTCAAGAGAATTGAAAAAAACTATGGAATATGAAAGTAACGATTGTACTAATTGTGATTGGTGCTTTTGGTACGGTAACTAAAGGATTATTAAAGAGCCTGGAGGATTTGGAAGTTGGCGACCGAGTGGAGACTATCCGAACAACAGCATTACTGAAGACGGCAAGAATACTGAGAAGAATCCTGGAGACTTGGGGAGACTTGCTGTCCCTCAATCTCCAGTGAAAGACCATCAGCTAACGCTGGTGTGAAAAACTCTAATGAATAATAATAATAATAATAATAATAATAATAATAATAATAATAATATACCAAATCTCGACTAGACGACCAGCTCTTAAAATAATCAACAACAAAAAAAGAGAACTTGCAGAATTGTTGACTTTGCTGTCCCGGCGGACCACAGAGAGAAATTGAAAGAATCTGAAAAAAGGGATAAGTACCTTGACCTTGCTAGGGAATTGAAAAAACTGTAGAACATGAAAGTGATGATAATACCAATTGTAATTGGTGCTCTTGATACAGTCACGAGAAGATTAGTACAAAGACAGGAGGACTTAGAAATAACAGGACGAGTGAGGACCGTCCAAGCTACTGCATTATTGAGATCAGCCAAAATACTGAGAAGAGTCCTGGAGACTTGAGGAGACTTTTTGTCGCGCAAACTCCAGTAGGAAAACAACAGCTAACGCTGGTGTGAAAAACTCTCAAATAATAATAATAATAATAATAATAATAATAATAATAATAATAATAATAATAAGAAGAAGAAGAAGAAGAAGAAGAAGAAGAAGAAGAAGAAGAAGAATATAGACTCTTGTTTTTTATATTTTTTTATTTCTTTTATAATTATTTCTTCATTTTTATTCTGCACAATCATTAAAACGAATGAAACAAGCAATTAAAAAGAAAATTATCCTTATCATCAATACAATCATTGTAGAATAAACTGGGTTTTCTAGCCTTTGTTGGGCCACAAAGTCTAACAGAAGGAAAATACTGAATTCAAAAACCACTAACAAGTCACTATAGCAGGGTCACTTGTTGTCAATGATTCGCTTGAGTATCCAGTAATTTGGAGATCTGGTAGGAATTCCGACTTCAACCAGATTTAAACAAACCAGACTGATCAAAGGGCATTGACGAGACTCGCAATCTGTGTCATATTAATTCCTAATATCAATTCGTGGTGGTGGTGATTCAAAAATAATTCCACATACAGCAGTTTCTTTTTTCTAGGAATGGGAGATGGACCATTATCATTTATTTTTAAGAATTACTAATAATATCTTTTACAAATGTAGATATTTTTTCAGTATTCATCAGGAAAAATGGTTGGTGCTGCAGTTCCACATTGTCTACTAAAAAGCCGCCACTGATCAGGAAAAATAAGGGTGCTGCAGTTTCACGGTGCTTGTAGGCAAGCAGCTACTGGTCGCAATGATACCTCAGGGTAAACCTCAATGGTAATAATTCTGTAAGTGGAACAAGGTGTCTACAAATTGATACTTCGACTTTTACGTTGATCAATCGAAAATGATAACACACTTAGTTAACCACAATGGCATGAATAAAAGAAAATAAAAATAGAGATATTGTAGTTGTATGCTGCGATAACAGTCAGGGTTTGTTAGCGTCTGTTATTATCTGCCAACTAAGAAAAAATCAAAATGTCGACAACTATAAACACAAACACACACCCCATTGCTCGTCGAGCGAACAAATATGGAATGCATTTTTCTGATTTGCATCAGGTGCTTGAAGATACACACCTGGAAAGAAAAAAAATGTTTGTGAAATGATGTAGGAAACTGGTCTATGAAATTCCGAGTGTGAATGACACATCATCACATGACAATCATTATATCAGTATTCTAAATTTCTGAGACAAAGCTTGATGATTTTTATCATTAAGGGTTTTCGGAATATTGTCTTCATCTTTATTGTTATTTCCACAACGTTTCGGTCGATATGTCCTCCGGCCTTCTTCAGGTGCTTGTCAAACTCGGGAGCCTTCACGGAACTTCGAACTACGTCCTTTATTGAATCCACAAGAATCGCCTGTTCTGATTCCGTAAGCCATAACCGGGTACAAGTATTAAGTATCCCTGTATTGTTACTCATCTGCAGTCAGGATTGAACCTACAACCTCCAGATAATTGTCTCCTTAAGAGCTTAGGGAACCAACGCCTATAACCGTTACGCTATGTGTCCTGCTGGACATTTCAGTGTGAATTTTTGGGACTTATAACCGTGAAGGTTCCTAAGTTCGACAAACACCTGAAAAAGGTCGGAGGACATATAGGCCGAAACGTCGTGGAAATAACAAGAAAGATGAAGACAATAGTCCGAAAACCCTTAATGATAAAAACAATCATTATATTATAAGGCTTTCAGCTTATTAGTGTTTTATATATGAACGGTTTTGATTATACACTATATATAACATCCAGTATCATTTCTTTCATGTATGTATTTATCCAAGCTCTCCACTTCGAGTAGGATGCGAAACTATTACAACTGGTTTGAAATCAAAGTTTTCCTTCACTTTGACCGTTTACCATACCAATGTTAAAGAGGCTAGTCTGCCCTACTATTTACGCATAGCTGGAGGGAAACTAGTTGAATTCATACCTTTTCCAATGGTATTAGCGCGATATGAAATGTAAACACCAGCCTCGTTGAGGATTTGAACTCAGGTAGCCAATCTATTTCTTACGACGATGACCGTTTAACCACAACGCCCAAGCCAAATTACTCACCAACCAAAGTTTTAGCAGATGATGAGATTGTTGGTCTTTTTAAGTTAGGAGGATGACATCAAATCCTAAAAATAAATTCAAGTTGTCACCTGACTTAACCCGAGGAAATTTCATTTTATCCATACATCAACCACTACACTTCTAACATCAGGTTCATTTTCTGACTAATACCCTTGAGGAAAGGTATAAACACTTTTTACCCACAGCTATGGGTTAAATAGTACCACTACTGTTTTTGTACAGCGATGGTTTTGTCATTAACTAATCAAAGGTTGATATGCCATTAAACAAAGATACCAACCCAAACAAACTACACATCTACAAATCTGTTATGACGTTATGTACTCCAATGGCTTAAGTTTTCGAAATATCTTTCAGTATCAAGTTTCTTTTTTATGATGTACATTTATATTCATCTTCTCATATTTATTTCTTTAGAGTTTTTTGGGGTTTTTTCATAGTTATATGATATCGAGTATTCCTATCTAATACAAAAAGTTGCACACATTTTTATAGCATTAAGTATTTTTATTAAATACTCATGGTTTCAAATAATTATTTATATTTGATAATAGTCATTTGTTCGCGCGCAGTTATATGGATTCGACCAAACCCACGTGTTTGGTGCGCCTCTCTAGTTGTTAGGTCGCTCTTCGGCCGGTCGTGGTGTCAACTGCACAGTTCTGGTCGGGTGTGCCTCGGCACTGGAGATCCCTCTGACCTCAGTAGGACCGTCCTCCCAGGCTTTAACTCTCTTCAGAGGGGTTAGGTTAATTGCCTGGCGCCTGAGGTGCCTCTTTTTTGGGGAATGTCGTCGGGTATTTTTCAAAATGCCAAGCGCGTGTGGGCTGTTGCCCTGCGCTTGGACCCACCTTAAAAAAGCCTTGTGCCATACTCATCCGGTTGGTGGGCCGGAAGACAAATTCAGTTATATGGATTCAAGTAATACTAATAGTAAGTAAATAATCCTTTGTAAATAATCATATTCTATTCTTAATACAAATAATTTACAGTCATATGGAATCAAGAATTCCTATCAAACAATGATTTTTAGACAGATCAATTTTATCTGAAAGTAATGGCAATGAATGCGTGATTTCACACTCCCCAAATCAACAGAACTGGAACCGCACAATGAGATACAATTTAGTATCATATCCAAGATGACTCTTTATGTCATGGGGTCTAACAATTAGTCCAAGTATTCTAAGCCCCGCCGACAATACTGGACCTATACATCTTTGGTAGTAGAAAATTATATGACGCTAATTTTTTTAGAAGCTCCAAATTGTGCCATTAAGTATTAGAGTCTGTTACTGATTTACTAGCGTGAGTCAAATATTTTGGCTTATTTTTATTAGCTCAGTCGGCTGGGGCTGAAAAATACACCGACTACATCTCAGCAGAGGGGTAAGACTCTCCCAACGAGTGTTCTGGATATCATATTTAACCTTCTGATGGTGAGGCACAAGTCTTGGAGCTTTGGGGAATGTGGAATACTCCTTCATTCTCATTGCTCCCAAGTCTACTTGGACTCGGAGTGGTAGCGCCTGACAGGGGCCTATCTATGGGTCAAATAGAACTGTTTGACATTTAAACTGTGTGCAAACAAATAACTTATACTAAATTGAATAGTTAGAAATAAAAAAAAATGTTTGATCATTTAAAAGTATGTAAATAAATGACTGATGTTTAATTGAATCGTTTGTAATACATAGTAATACTTGGAACGATTTAACTTTGACTTACGGCAAATTGAATTGTTAGAAATAGAACTGTTTGCTCATTTTACTGAATGTAAACAAATGGTTGATGTTTAATTGAATTGTTAGTGATACATAGCAATACTTGGAACTATTAACTGTGTGCTAATGAATGAAGAGTATTTAACAGAATGATTAGTGTTAAATAACAATATTTGAAATCATTTCACGGTACGCAAACAAATGATTGATAGCAAATAGAATTATTTGTATTAGATAGAAATACTTGAACCCATTTAACTGTGTACAAAATGTGATCTCAGGCTTATTTTAAAATATTATATACAAAATGTGTATACAAATCATATATATTTTATATATGTGTATAAACAGGATTTGGCACTAGATAACCTAGTAAGACTTTAATTGGCTTGGTCACGTAATATACACACCGCACACTAGCACGTACTATCAAAATATTGCAAAACTTTTGACTCGCCCTAGCAATGATAATCATTTGTTTGCACCCAATTATATGGTTTCATAAATAATATTTCGTAAATAATAAGTAAAAGTTGGCGACTGAAGTCGAGGGCGACAAGAAGGCTCCCTTTTCAATAGCTACTACACCGAGGGTAGGGGAGGGTGCTACTCCTTTCCTTGGATTGCTCCACTTTACCCTCGATACGTACCTTAGCAAGGAGGTATCAAGTACCATTTTTTTTTTAGTCTTTGATATGACTCAACCTGGAATTGAACCCAGGTCTCCCGGACGATTGGTGAACAGTCTTAGCACGAAGCCAATGAGCCGGTTAAATTAATAATAATACTTAGTAAATAAGTATAACTCCAAGTAACTTTTCTTAATAACCGATTATTTGCAGTTCTATGGAACTAAGTATTCCGATCGATTACGGATGATTTTTAAACAGATTTATTTAGTCCATTGATAGGAACCTAACAGGTACTTTCAGTCCGGTTTAAAGTAAACCAGCGAGTAAAAATGGAAATGAAGGAGTTTTTCACACTTTCCAGATCTCCACAAAAGGAACATCCCCTTCAGATACAGTTTGTGAGGTCTTACTCCTTTGCCGAGGATACAGTCATATATAGAACACTCTCTTAGTGGGGTCTTACTCCTTTGCCGAGGAAACAGTCATACACAGAACACTCTCTTAGTGGGGTCTTACTCCTTTGCGGAGGATACAGTCATACTCAAAACAATCTCTCAGTGGGGTCTTACTCCTTTGCGGAGGATACAGTCATACATAGAACACTCTTTTTGTGGGGTCTAACTACTTTGCCGAGGATACAGTCATACATAGAACACTCTTTTTGTGGGGTCTTACTGTTTTGCCGAGGATACAGTCATACTCAAAACAATCTCTCAGTGACGTCTTACTCCTTTGCCGAGGATACAGTCATACATAGAACACTCTCTTAGTGGGGTCTTACTCCTTTGCCGAGGATACAGTCATACATAGAACACTCTCTTAGTGGGGTCTTACTCCTTTGCCGAGGATACAGTCATACATAGAACACTCTTTTTGTGGGGTCTTACTCCTTTGTCGAGGATACAGTTATACTCAGAACACTCTATTGTTGAGTCTAACTCCGCTGCCAAGGATACAGTTAGCATATTCTAAGCTCTGTCAACAGAGTTGCTTCTGTAAACGACAATCTCTTAATAGAAAGTAAGAGATTTCTTTTGATTTGTTACTGCAATGAAATCAAATCTAGTTGTCTGTCCCTGAATCAGCCACCTATATATTAAGTTGTATTTTATTTCAATAAAGCCTCAAGTCAACCTATTACCTTGTTCGTTTTTACAAGTACAAAAAATTGAACTGCACAATTTTCCCATTAAATATTATTGCCTACGGTTGATTTATCACCTCAAGAATTATGCTTTACTGTGAAAATAGCAAAGAAAGTTTTGGTTTCTTTGATTAATGGCATGTCAACCTTCGTGGGTTACTTAATTCCAAAGTATGTCTTGCTGAATAACAATAGTGCTACAATTTAACCAATAGCTTGAGCGATAAGGGAGTTTATACCTTTCCCAAGGTTATTAGTCCGAAAGTGAATGCTATAGTGCGATTGGAGTTCGAATTTGCTTACTACAATATCGTAGTCAGACATACTAGTCACTACACCCAAAATATCCCCAACTACCAACAAAAGAAATAACAAAGGAAAAGAATGAAGAAAAGCAAAGTAATAATAAAATTGTCTTTGGTGTTTCTCAGATTTTCTAACGAAAATAAAGTTCGTTTTGTTTGAATTCCGAGTTTTAGTCTAAATCTTTATTGTATGTAATTCGGGCATTCTTAAATGATTATCAATTTTCTACAGAAAACGAAGTAGTAGTTTATGCGGGAATGATTCTTTTTAAATCACTTGTGGATCGCAATTCTAAATAAAGAAAATGAAAGAAGATATCAAATACGGCAAGTCATGAAAAGATTTGCATGAATAGAAAAAGTAAGCCACAAAAGAATTAAATAGGAACTTTTAAAAATAAAACAAACAATATATTTATTTATTTGTTCATTTACTTATTTATTGGAGTTTTCTTTTATTTGTTTTGTTTTGTTTTGTTTTGTTTTGTTTTTGTTTTTTTGCGGGGGTCCTTTTTTATTTTTTCACTCATCATGATAGATAAGATCTTGATACAATGACTTTAGAACATTGGTACAGCCATTCACCTTTTGCTTATTAAGATAAATAAGCAGTTAAGAATGATTCAAATCAGTTTATACATACGAGGGTGAGTCAAAAGTCTTTTCTATATTTTGGTAGTACGTGCTATTTTGCAGCGCGTATATTACCTGAGTGAAGGTTTATTGTATCGTGGTAGTTCATATACTGACGCATCACTTCACTTGTTCGAACCAGGAGAGACAAAACAAGCAAAAACATTTGTTATAAGAAAGGTGAAGGCGAAGTTGATCACAGTAAAGTAATTACATCGTCAGAGAATTTTCGCACGGATTGCACGAACAAGGTGAGGTAGGCCTAAAATCGCAGATTCTGAAGCTTATCTCCATCTCATCGAGTCAAATCCAGCGAGTAGAACTTGAAAAGTTAGAGTCGAGCTCAGCATCTCACAGTCTATTGTGGTTTGTCACTTTCCTGACTTCTCCAAAAGCATATGGAACTGCCAAATTGTTCCTTACGTTGATAAAATTTTGTAAAACTTTTGACTTAGTATTAAGTGTCACCCATAATTCAGGTATTTTGACCATCAAAATTGTCCCTATTATGCTTATTTTGAAGTAGCTCTTTTTAACAGATATTTACTTACTAATTCATTCTTAGCGGCAAATGTCTGTAATACTTGCAATTCGCGCACTATTCAAATTCCCGAAGTTTAGAGTAACGCACACACACACACACACACACACACATATATATATATATATATATATATATATACATATATATATATATATATATATATATATAATGATGATTGTATGGGGTATGATATTCAAGAAAGGTGTCAGAATAGGATTTGGTTTTATCATACGAGCATATTCAAACACGTGTGGAATGATTTTGCTAGACGATACTTATACCATTGTTCTATTTATCATATATGAACGCATTGTGATGTTATTAGAATATGTTGTGATATTAAAAGTTTATCGAAATATTTTGTAGCTGAAATTCCTTAATCTGAACAAATATATCTATATATCTGAGGGGTGTCAAGAGAAAAGGATTGAAATATGTTCTTAGAGATGATACTATTTACCAACCCCTCCGCTCGGGCAGGATATGACACAAGGTCAATTTTAAGCGGAGTTTAACAGGTTTGAATTCAGAGTTTTCCTTCTCCTAGACTAGTCACCGCACCAAGGCTGAAGAACCTAGTCTGCCCTACTATTTACCCATAGCTGGAAGGAGAATAATTGGATTCATACCTTTCCCAAGGGTATTAGTGCTATGTGAAATGCAATCAGTCTCGTCCAGGATTTGAACTCGTGTCGCCGTGTCCATTTCCTACGACGATAACGACTACACCACGGGCACCTCCACGTTCTTAGAGATGATGGTCACTAAGTTGTGATTTCGATCCCGATAGTCAAAACTAAACTAAACTATATATATATATATATATATATATATATATATATATATATATATATATATATATATATATGTGCTTACTGAAAATTAAACTGTGATGCACTGAAGGATGTGACACCGATTTTAACATTTTAGGTGAAGTATGTATGAGTAAAAAAAGGCTTTGACCTTGATGCAGACGTAAATATCTTTGGATCTGTGTGTAGCAAACACCTCCACCTTTATAATGCTACTCCAATGATGAATTGACTGTTAATTTTAGAATAATGGGAAGAAAAACTCTAAGGAGCTTTATTGAATAACTGGACGAATGGATCGAGAATCGAGAATCGAACTTATAAAATCAAATTGGAAGAATGTTTAAAAGAATCGAATCCAAATGATGAAATTTAGAAACAATAAATTAAGCTTTTCTCACGAAAAAATTTGTTTTAGATTGTTTAAGGCATATCGAATTAATGGATACAATAGAATGAACAGTGACAAAATATCAGCAAAATCTTTTATGGAGAGACGCATGAAATTTTGATTTCCGAGTGAAATCAGCTGTGGGGTTCATTGATCCTTTGTGTCGAGATGTGTATATAACTAGAATCGTGGAAACGTAGTTTCTGTTTGTTACGAAGACGTCTCGCTGCAAAATTTTTGCTTGGCACTTGGCGAAAAGTAGATCCGCTCCGAAATATTTGCACAGGTCATAATGCGCTCCAGTTTCGAGAGAGAGAAACCAACCCAAAAAAGCAAAGTGCAAACTTATAGCATACATACATAGAATTAATAGAAGTGAGACAAATACTTTTAACTGCGAGTTAAGAAAAAGAACGTAGAAATATTACTATTCAAGTCTTTTGATAGCCACACAACATCGTAAGAAGAGTGCAGATATATACCGTACATATTGATACCTGTAACAAAGAACCGTTTGTTATATGAACGTCGGAACAATTCTTTGTTACATTGATATTGTGACCAAGATATCAATATTGTGGAAGAATATTTTGTATTTTGTTATATATGGAGTTTAGGTATTGTTAATACACCTGTTATTTTCGAATATGTGCACGTTTATTTGTGTATCTGATTATCGCAGAGTGGACTGTGTTCTTTAGCCCCGGTTAGGTAACAGCTTTACTCAGCTTAAAAATTGAGCTTATGTCGGATCCTACTCGTAGTAGAAGGGTTTAGCAAATTTATAACTCTTTACGAAGTATCATTTATGTCTATTATTTTAGCATTACTTTCAGAAATTCCACCCGGATATATTTACATTTCATTTAATTCTGCTGGGGTATCAGTCTCTTACATTTGTATATACAGAATGGAGTAGAAGGAGGTTAAATAGGGCACTCGGTGTTGTTTCTAGTTTAACAAAACTTCTTCCGACGATCGGTCTTTTATGAACGAAATTAGATTACAAATAAAGTATTGGTATTTTACAAAAAAAAACCGACTCAATTATTCGAAAGAAAAAATATAAAGAAAAAAAAATGAAATAATACAAAAATGCAAATTGCAAAAATCTGTTGAAAGTAGAAAAATATTCACATACCTAAAAATAATGAAAGAATCAAATCTTAAAAAATCGAATATATATATATATATATATATATATTTGGGGAGAGGTTATACATATATGTCTATATATATATATATATATATATATATATATAAATGGGGGGTATATATATATGTGTCTGTGTGTATTTCTATGTATATAGAAATACACATGTGTGTGCGTATGTGTGTGCATATATATATATATATATATATATATATAAAGAGAGAGAGAGAGAGAAAGAGAAAGGGAGAGGGAGAGAGAGAGAAAGTTCAGCCCAAAACGGACAAACTAAGCAAAACAATATGGCGGTTGGCTGAGTTAGAATCTAGTCAAGTTGCGGTAATGTCGGAAGTCAACAGCGCTGTATAAAAATAGATAGATAACCAAAAAAATGTTGAAAGATTAAATTTAGAGTTTGATGAAAAAATAAATAAATACCTTAGGTAAAAACTAAAGTTAAAAAAATAAAATAAAAAACAATGCAGAATAGGCAAAATATTTTGAAAGTGAAATTTGAGTAAATGCGGCGAACCTATCTGACATCTAGTGGCAGACTGAATAATACGGGCAAGGGGAGGTAAACGAAAAATTTTGACGAGAAAGACTTGATTAAAAAAAACCAAAAGAAAAGTAAAGATTATAAAATAAACAGAAAAGAATAAAAGATGAAACTTTGACAACAGTGAAAAAAGCAAAAAATATATATACGTAATGTTTTTCCTTTTTCTCTAAAGATATGCGCATGCGCAAACACACATATACATACACAAACTCGTGCGCATGCACACACACACACACACACACACATATATATATATACATATATATATATATATATATATATATATATATATATATATATATATATATATATATATATATATATATATGTCAGCAGAATGTGTAAAGACCTAAACAGCCAAAGAACTGAATTAACTTCGTAAATAATACAAAAGCTTAGTTATTACTAAAAGAAAAAAACTGTACAAAAAGCTAATAATTCTAAACGGAGATCTTCATTCTAGAATGACAACTATGCAATTTTAATTTTCAAAAATATAATTAAAAAAAGGAAACTGAATAAAATATTAAAAGACAAGAATAAGAATAAATGTTTTGAGTGAAGATGACGGTAGATAAAAATGTACTGACCATAAATATATAAACTAATTTAGTATTTTAAAAAAATGGAAGCCAAACTGTTGTAAAAAAAATGGTGGCAGGGAATTTTTATGTAATTTAAAATAATAAAGTTAAAAATGTACGATATTTTCCCAAACTTTCACGTTCCTTGACTACCGTAAAAAAAAAAAAAAATAACGACAAATGTCTTTAAGCAAAAAGAACTTACAGTAGTTTACTGGAGAAAAAATATTAAATATTTAATACTGGTTAAAATATTGTTTTATATATATATATATAGACAGAACCGATTTGAAAATCATTTTTCAATAGATTATAAAGCTGATAATAATTTCGAACCGGATGATTCAAAATGTCCTATCATAAAAAAAAAAAAAATTGGGCTCAAAAAGCTAATTCTTTTATAGTTTAAACCAACTGATGAAAATAATTCGAAACTCAGAGTTCAAAGCAGCCTAAGAAATTTAGACAAACTACAATCCTTTTCTTTTGTTCGAAATATGGGGAAAAAAAACAAAGTAATTTTAGACGAATTAAAACGTTTATTCCCACAGTTCAATCCAACTTTTCAGAACATCATAAAGACGAAAAGTTCAGGAATTTTTATTCCTTAATTCAACATCTGAAATAAATTAATTTGGAAGGAATATGAGTTTTGCTAAAAATTGTTTTATAAACCAATAATTCCGTTATGTTACATTTTCTTCCGAACAACCATCAAAGTAAAGACATTTACATAACGTTTAATTTCATGCATTAAATCTGATAAGTTTTACAAAATAACATCAAAAAATATAACACGTAGATAATGATAAAATAATAGACTTTAATATATAAATAATAATGAAATATATTACATATATTATAATACAGTAGAGAGTACAATGACGATTCAAGTCCGAGGTTCGATTTTTTATTTGAAATTTTCTCTGTACAATGTTTGTGACACTGGAATTTTAGCGGTAGGTAGTCCATTGAAAGCCAACAGATGAAGTCAAAAAAGGTAAGAGTTCCTTAAATATTATTTTGACAAAGAAAATATAGTTGAAACCCCAAAAGATAATTTGGACAGGTAGTCGGATCCAGGCAAAAAAATGTCTTGATTATTTCTGAGATTATCATAAAATGCATGATTGTTTGCCTAGGGAAAAGTCTGAGTGGTAAGTCTAATGGAAAAAATTCATTCGTTTGATTACTTTGAAAACTTCCCTTCGCCTACGTATTTTCAAAATCAGATTCGTCACAAAAAGACAGTAACACTCGCCCAGAGATGAAGGCTAAGTTGAATATAGAGAGTTGGAGTAATAAGAGAGATCGAAGACCCTACTGATATCAGGTATGGGTGAGAAATACAAATTAAACTAGGTTGGAGTTGAGAGGATATACCAAGCTCTCTGACCATCAAAAATGGAGTTGGACAATTCTCCAAATTTAGAAAAACTGTTTAAAAAACTGAACAATGAGAAAGTAACATTAAAAATGAGCAAATAATCCACCTCAGTCAACCCACACCAGTTGGACACCGGATCCAATATAAACTGGTGTTTTTAACATCTCACCGGTTAGATTCGATGCTAGAAGATTTAGAAGAGAGATTCCAGAAAGAGTTGATCTACCTTCTGAAATATACGTCACAACTGTAAACAGTCAATAAGTCTAGTCTTCAGCATTCAAAGTCTAACATAAAGTCTCAATTTCAGCGGCAATGATTAATCGTCTCTCTCTCTCTCTCTCTCTCTCTCTCTCTCTCTCTCTCTCTTTGGAATCTCTTTTAAATCTTCTGACATCGACTCTAACCGATGAGATCTTAAAAAACTTCTTTATATTGAATCCAGTGTACAACTATATATATGAGGTCAATAGTCCGAATATTCTAAGTTATATCATTTTTTAGTTGTCTAAATTTCTGAGACGAAGCTTGATGATTTTTATCATTAAGGGTTTTCGGACTATTGTCTTCATCTTTATTGTTATTTCCACAACGTTTCGGCCGATATGTCCTCCGGCCTTCTTCGGGTGTTTGTCAAAGAATCAGAACAGGCGACCCCCGTGGATTTAACAAAGGACGTAGTTCGAAGTTCCATGAAGGTTCCCGAGTTCGACAAACACCTGAAGAAGGCCGGAGGACATGTTGGCCGAAACGTTGTGGAAATAACAATGAAGATAAAGAAAATAGTCTGAAAACCCTTAAAATATTACTTTTTTGTTTATATCATTTTATGTATACAGTGGTTTTAACCCTTCCATTATTAAAACCACTGAACACATAAAACGATATAAACGAAAAGAGTTATTACTTAGAATATTCGGACGATAGACATCATCTTTATTGTTACACTCACAACGTTTCGGCCGATATGTCCTTCGACCTTCTTCAGGTGTTTCATGTCGAACTCGGGAGCACACTCAAAATCTCGAACTGAACCCTTTATTTGAACCACAGGACCCATGGCGCAGAGGATAAGGTGTTTGGTGGGAAAGTGCTTCTGACTGAAATCATCTGGGGGTTACTGGTTCAATCCCAACAACAAGTAAGAATAACAAGGAATATTTACTATAAATCAACCCTTGTACCCGGTCATGGTTAACTGAATTGGAACAGTCTACCCCAGTGGTTCAAATAAAGGGTTTAGTTCGAGATTCCCAGTGGACTCCTGAGTTCGACATGAAATGCCTGAAGAAGGCCGAAGGACATATTTACCGAAACGTGAGTGTAACAGTAAAGTTGAGGTCAATAGCCCGAATATTCTAAGTAATAACAATTAACAAGTTTTATCTAAAAAAAAAAGTTGTTACGTTTCTAACTCGTGTTGACTTTATTGTTTGTTTGTTTTTTGTTATTGTTTTGATTGTTTGTTTGTTTTGTTTTTTTGTGTGAGTGTGTGAGTGTGCTGGAGAATTATTTTGATGTAGCCACTAGCCATCGATCAATTGATCATTTCAGTGATTTCATCGAGTGAGCTTCTCACCTTCTATGATCAGAACACAACATGGGCAGAGGGGTGGGTGGTCACCTTCCCACCTTCTGTGATCCAAACACATCGTGGGTAGAGAGGTGGATGGTCGTCTTCTCACCTTCTGAGATCAAAACACAATGTGGATAAAGGGGTGGATGGTCACTTTCTCACCTTCTGTGATCAAAATTCAACGTGGGTAGAGGAAGGAATGGTCGCCTTTTTACCTTCTGTGATCATAACACAATGTGGGTAGAGGGGTGGATGGCCGTCTTCTCACCTTCTGAGATCAAAACTCAACGTGAGATGAGGGGTGGATGGTCACCTTCTGTGATCAAAACACAATGTGGGTAGAGGAGTGGATGGTCCTCTTCTCACCTTCTGAGATCAAAACACAATGTGGATAAAGGGGTGGATGGTCACCTTCTCGCCTTCTGTGATCAAACCTCAACGTGAGCAGAGGGGTGGATGGTCATGAAGAACACCGACGCAATCAGTTCAAGCGGAACCAAGCCTAACAAGATACCAACAGTGGACCCTCACTGGTTGCCGTGATCAGGTTCAACCCCTGTCATTTCCGTCATAGTTTGATATCAGTGATAATTATTTACTACTGAACTAAATGTCTTTTCAAAAAATGGTTAGTTATTTGACTTGTTTAACGGCATGTTAACTTTAGATTGTTCTTTCTGAAGTCATTTTTTTTCAAGTTTCAAGTTACTAATGATACACATTTGTAAACAATTATAGCTTCACGTAACTATTTTTATAAGAAATAATTTGCACAAAATGGTTTCAAGTATTTCTATCTAACAATAATGATTTGCAGTTATAGAGTTCCAATTACTTCAACTTAGCATTAATCATTTGGATGTTCTCATGAAGTTTCAAGTGTTTCAAGCAAAAATATGGCTACAAGTAAATAATAATAATAATTTAGTGAAAAATTTTGTTTGAAAATATATTTACTATTTTAAAAAACTTATTGGTGTACTTATCTATTGACTGTTACATAAGCATTTTTGATAACAGAGTTGCAACGCTGTGGATTTTGGTGATGAATAATACCTAATAATATCCCTTTTGATTTGTACAATGTTCTGCGAGAAATTATAGAATCTTGCTGCTTTTGATTAAGAAGAAAATCAACTTTTTGTCTTAAAAAAATAATTGATACAGGTGTTTTGGGCGATACTGAAATTGTGTCAATGCTTGTGTGTGTGTGTGTGTGTGTATATATATATATATATATATTGTGTGTGTGTGTGTGTATGTGTGTTCTTTTATATCTCTGGATGTCACATCGCAGTGAAAGATGATTCTTGCACACTCCACGCTTCTTACTTTGTACATCTAATAAAATTTTCTCCATTCGCTAATTATATGATTAACGATTACATCCTTATCTTTGAACAGGTGACAACCACAATTATAGCTGTATTTTGTCAGTCTTAAACTTTATACAGTTGGTTCGAGAAGTTTGTTACTGGGTTCAGCTTCCCTTTTCAAGTGCCCTCTGTACAGCAATGCCCATATCATTTGAGATTCTCTTCATTTGTATCGTGTTGTTTTTCTACCAGTTTTCAGTTTTCGAGTTATCCAACATCTGTTCTCTTGTCAGTTCGGCTAGGACTTCTGGCTGTCATAAACATTATTTTATTAGCCAGCATCGTGTAAAGTTCTAAAGACTCTTTGATAGCCGAGGAGAAGTAAAACTTGTGTGAATGATTTCATAAGGGAAGGCAAAAAGTAAAAGGGTCAATATAGGCGGTGAAGGGTTAAAAGAATACATAATGACACAAAGAAGACAAACTAGGAAAAAGTCAAGTAAATTACCCCTCAAAATACCACAAAGGTGTCCACGTGTATGTACATAATGTCTGTCCCAGGCAGCAGGTGATCGATGGACTATGTGGAGTTTTTGTAAAATCAAGAAGACTAAATCAAACTTCCTCCAAACGCCAACCCTATCACCCATTATTCTTTCCTTCCCCCTTCACTCGCTTTATTTTCTTTATTTCTCACTAGTTTTCTTTTTTCTTTTTCTTCTCTTTTATTTCTTTTTCTTTTCTTTTATTTCTTTTTTTTATAAACACATCTTCATCGTATTTAACAGCGATTAAGAACAACGAACCTTCATGCCTGGCGCCGTTTTTTCAGTGGAGTTTTAGACAAAAAAAGTGCAATTGTCTGGGTCTTCGGGGGATGGGGGTGTTCAGAAACTCGAATTGTACTCAGTAATCGTACTAGGTGTACCCACTCACACACAAAAAACAGCAGATATGCACGTAGACACGGGCTGAAACGTTGAAGTAGATGTAATGACTCATCTCGTACAGTTTTAATCTAATTATGTTATTGAAACCATTTTACTTCGACAGCCCTGTCGATGAAGCATAGAATATGCTGATTATAAAAAAAACAAAAAATATTCTCCCGAGAAAGACACTGACACGAAACTGCATGTAGTGGTGAGGTTATTGTTCTAGAGCTCTGGGGAGTGTGAAGTGTCTCTTCATTGCCATTACTTCCAGTTCCACTCTGACCCGAAACGGTTGTACAAATTAGGGCTCCATCTATGGGTTAAATAGATCTGTTTACAAATTATTTATATTAGGTAGGGAAACCCTCACGATACAAGACTTCTTTCTTATTTTTTCATCTTTCTTCTTTTTCTTTTCTTTTTCAAGGCTTTTCTTTTCTTCCCACTTTTTGCTCTTTTTTTTTTTCTTCGTTTTTAAGCTTCTCTGCCTTTTTGCTTCTTTTTTCAAAGCTGAAAAAAAGAAAATCAAAAAGAGAAGAAACTGCTCTTTCCTTTTTTAATTTGTCAGTGTTCGAATTCAAGTCATACCCCCACCCCACGTCATTAATTGATTTAGAAATGTGACGTAATTCTGCTTTTGATGTAAACCCGACATAATGCCATAGAATAAGAAGAAACTCCGTAAAACTAGCGTAAATAATTCGCAAGAGAACGTAACTATCACCGAATCTTAAAACCACAAAAAACATATTTTAGTCATATTTTTAAAGAGGTCTGATTAGTGTGGAGTATCCATTCGTAACCATTACTTCAGGGTCATTCTGACCTGAAATGGTAGAACCAATTAGGGCCCCATCTATTGGTTAAATAGATTAGTTTACAAATTGTTTGAATTAGATTGGAATACTTAAACT
Source organism: Sepioteuthis lessoniana (assembly GCA_963585895.1). NCBI lineage: Eukaryota > Metazoa > Mollusca > Cephalopoda > Myopsida > Loliginidae > Sepioteuthis > Sepioteuthis lessoniana. The sequence continues at coordinate 141,513,667 of OY757905.1, read as the reverse complement.
ATAAAAATAAACTGTGTGTAAATTATTTGTCCGGGAAAGGAATATTTGATATGATATAACCGTCTGCAAAGTAACTTGAGAAACTACACAAAAAATATAAACTGGAACATACAATGTACGCAGTTCCCTAACCTCTAGACATAAAAATAACCCCAGACAGGTTTAAATGCCATTAAAATTAATCAATCATTTTATTTCAATTCCGAGATGTTGAGAAGCCTTAAACTTATAAGGAAATAACAATTCATTTAAATATCAGACATCTACGATACATGTTCTTTTTTTTTTTTTTTAGAATAAACATAATCCTTTTCGTTTGCTCTTTTGTGTATGTTTTAATAGACTTCTTGATTAATTAACCAGTCGTGATGAAATTTGGCTTTTGATTTCCCTTGACCGCCAGAAATTTTTAGAGGTATTTTGAGAAAAAAGACACTATGGCATCTGAAAAAATTTAGCTTAAAATTGATTAGGAAGATTTTAATGGGGTTATCTATGGTATCGGAGGCTTGATAATTGTTTTCCTATATTTGTCGTATCTGATTACCACATCTCACTGCTACATTATTTGATTGCAAGGAAAACAACTTGGACGCTTGTAACAGAGGCAATGCATTATGGTTCAATATTTCCTCGTGCATTATGATACAAGAAACAATTCACAATGAATTAACAATATATTCTTTTGTCAGAGAAAACTAATCTGAACGAATACAAGAATAACATGAGATACTAGAAAAAGCTTTAAAAGAGTCGTATGAAGGAACACGTCCAAAAGATCCTTGGGTATAAGTTGAGTGTCTTTCATTACGTAAATAGGTGGTAGAATGAATGTTATCATGTAAAGACGTACACTAAGGCACGGTATCGCGCACCGTACGGCACGAATTTTGTTGGGGACAAAAGCCCTCCAGTTGATGCAGATAGGAACGCACACAAGACTAAAAATATTTGACTTTGGCGGGTGCTTCCTTTATATACCACCTTCGTTAGGCCATCTAACGACCATTAAATGTAATATTTGGCAGGTAAGGGATGTAATCCCAACAAGATCTTATTCAGGAAGGTATCATTTGTCCACAGAGCAAGCAGAATTGGTATCTTTATACATCTAAGTAAACAAATAGTAAATATTTGATTAAAATAATCAAATCTAATTTGAAATAAATTCCTCGCCTTGCCAGAGAGACTTAATTCTCTTTGGTTTCTTTGTTTAATAACGTATCAACCTTCGTGAATCATTAAGTGCCAAAGCCGTTTTTATAAAAGAACATTATTGGTACAATTTAACCCATATTTCCCGGTATAAGGAGTCCTTTCCCAAGGGTATTAGTTTAAAAGTCAACGTAATAGCGCGACTGGAATTCGAACTTGCTTACTACGATGTCGGAGTCAAGCATGTTAACCACAACACAAAGTGGACTCCACCACTCCCAATTCTCTTTGTGGACGCGCTGCTTGTTAGTTATGAGTAAATCTTAGGTCAAAGAGCTAATCTTGATAAACTTGTCATGTTAACTCCCTTGACCTCAAGTTGTGTTTTAAAACTATCTTGATCACACTATAGTGACTAGATGGTTCAAAAATTTTCCTTTGGGTTACAAGAACCTCGACGATAAGACCAAGTCAAGTAAACCGTAGATTCCGAGGCCGTATTCCACGCTATAGAGACAAATCTGGTGAGTGGCACTCGAAGAGTATCACGCAAGCTTGGCATCTCATAGTCCAATGTGGTTCATCATCTTCACGATTTCGGCAAAAGCATCAAGAACTGCCGAAATGTTCCTCACGTTACCAAAATATTGCAAAACTTTTGACTCACTTTACTGTCATAGAAAAAGTCATGTATTCGCACTAGCAAAATATTGCAAAACTTTTAATTTAATCTAGTATTATAGAAAAAGTCATGTATACCTACTAGCAAAATATTGCAAAATTTTGACTCACCCTACTATTATAGAAAAAGACATGTATACGTACGAGCAAAATATTGCAAAACTTTTGACTCACTCTAGTGACTACACGAGAGGTTTTCCCATCTTAGTTTCTTATCATCATCACCATATCTATCATCTTAGAATTTCAAAATAATTCCAATAACCTTTCCTATCTTATTAGATTTGTTTTGTACTCCTGAACTGATTTATAACATTCATTTACTTTATATCTGAATGTTTCATTTCACTCTAACGAGCTGCTTTTCAAACGGACCATTTCTTATCTTTATCATTTCCTCTGTTATCTTTTTGTTTAATTGTAAACTGTTTTCTTTTTCTTCTGTCGGTATTGTTTTCCTCTTTTTACAAGCTTTTCTTTTCTAATCCGGTTTCCCACCTTCAACAGCAACCACGACCGCAGCAAGCGGCTATGTCGGGCGAAACTGACAATGAAAAGCCAAAAGTTCTATCAGATAAACAGAGGCTCGAGGCAGTCAAACAAGACTTGGAAACTGCGGAGATTTGAGTTGTATATTTTGGGGCTCAGTGACTCTCACCCCCTCCAACACTAGACTTGAAAATATTACATCCAAAATAAAACGTATATTTTGTTGCAACGTGTTACATACCAGGGACATTCAATAAATAAAGTGGATGTTGCCTTGGGAGTTGGCAATAGGAAGCAGTATTTACAGTTGCATGTTCTCCAAAGAAATCCTTAGTAAAGGATATTTTCATGTCCGCCAAGATTGTCAGAATTGCCTTATTTACTGACCACCGCACCGGGACGTTTTTTGTTTTTTTTTACCGGAAAACCAGCTTGTTTCGACTCAGAATCATTGTGGGAAAACTATTTGCAAAGCATTTTTTTTTTTACTAAAAGAAATTTTTTCGTATACATCACACATTCTGTAATTTTCACATGGTTTGCACTTCTTAGCGAACAAAAATTTATTGACAGACCTCTGTTCAAGCCTGGAACTCGATATCTGATTTGTTGCCATTTTGAATAACATAAAAACAAATAATTTTTTACGATAAACCTATTTGAAACCATGCAGAGTGTACATTTATCGTTTGGTTAGGTTTCTTTGTGAAATGGCATATCAACTTTTGTGGGTAATTCAATGCCAAAGCTTACATTTATGGGGGAAAAAATCGGAAAAAAACGTCTATTTCACTTTTTCAAAAAATCCCCCACATTTATCAAATGACTCTTGTGTGTGTGTGTGTGTGTGTGTGTATGTGTGTGCATGTGTGTGTATTTTTATATTCATATTTATGAATATATATTCTTTTATCTATCTAGAGATATGTATTCAGTGTGATATCCTTTTATCTATCTCTCTATATAAATAAAATCTCTGTATGTGTGTTTTTATATTTATATGTATATATGCTTTTATCTATTTATTTATATAGCCTCTGGGTGTGTATTTTTATAATGATATTTATATATATATTTCATTTTGTAATATCAATCTATATATATATATACATATATTCTTTTATCAATATATACATATAACATGAATGTGTGTGTGTGTGTGTGTGTGTGTGTGTGTGTGTGTGTGTGTGTTTTCTTCGTCTACTCAACTTTTCTTCGACTACGTTCGAACCCCCACCACCACGATACAAGACTCTTATTTATTGTTTTTCTCACCTGTTTCCTCGCTTTTCTCTTCTTCCTTCTTGTTTTTTTTTTTTCTTCTTTTTCGTTTTTAAGCATCTCTACTTTTTCTTTTTTGCTTCTTTTTACAAAGCTGTAGAAAAGAAAAGCAAAAAGAAAAGAAAGTGCTTTTTCCTTTTTTTTTATTTTCATGTTATCAGTGTTCGAAGTCAAGTCATACCCCACCACACTTCATTAATTGATTCCAAAAAAACGTTTCGTAATCCTGCTTTTGTTGTAAATCCGACGTAATGCTATAAAATAAAAACAAACACCGTAAGACTAGCGTAAATAAATCGCGAAAGAATATAACTATCGCGAAACTTAAAAAACACTAAAAACATATTTTAGTCATTTTTTAAAGACGCCAGAACTTCGTATAAGTATATCTTTGTTTACAATTTTTATGTTAATATTTTATAGTATTGTATCCTGGAAGCAACACCTCACGAAACAACAACTATACAGCCACTTACCTCCCATATCAAAAGTAAGATGAACAAGTCATGTAGGACACAGCTGGAGAAGCAAAGAACGAACTCATAAGTGACGTTCTTCAATGGACCCCAACATATGGACGTGCTAGTAAGAGCCAATTAGCAAGAACTTATTTACATCAGCTCCGTGTGGACACAGGATGTAGTTTGGAAAACCTGCTGGGAGTGATGGATGATAGGGACGGGTGGAGAGAGAGAGTCAGGGAAATCCATGCAGTTAGCGTGACTTGATAGCGATGTGATACATTTTTTTTATGTGTTCTAACATTTAAAAATGTTTTTCGCTTCTTTTATCTTTTCTAGTTAATTTTATATATAATTATTTATTTAGAATATATATTTAAAGAAAAATGTATTTATTTCACGCTATTTTTTATTATGATGTTGTGACGTAAAATCGGATATAATGACGTTGGCTGAACAACCTGATTTTAACACCGTTTTAACACCTATTTACCTCTGTCTTCCTTCTGCCATGATTATTCTCAATCTTTTCTTTCTTGCTTTTCATCTCTTCCTCATTGATTTTCTCTTCTTCTTCTTCTTCTTCTTCTTCCCTTCTCTTTTACTCTCTTTCCTCGCATAATCTTCCTTCTCTTCTTTTTCTCCTTTATTCATTACTCACTTTCTCCTCTCCTTTCTTCTCGCTTTTTCTTTTCTTTTCCTCACTTTCTTCACGTTTTTTTTTCTCTTCCTGCTCACTTTTCTTCTTCTTTCTCCTCTCTTCATTCCTCACTTTCTCCTCTCCTTTCTTCTCTCTTTTTTCTTTCTTTTCTTCACTTTCTTCTCGTTTTTCTTCTCTTCCTGCTCACTTTTCTTTTCTTCTTTCTCCTCTTCTTTTTCTCATCTGTTTTCTCTTCCTTTTATTCTTCTTCTTCCTCTTCTTCTTCTTCTTCCATTTTTCTTCGCTTTTCCTCTCTTTTTCCCCTCTCTTTTCTCCTCTTCCTCCTTCAGCCACAGAATTACGTACACTTTCGGACTAATACCTTTGAAAAAAGTCACTTGTTCTTCTAGAAGGATGGCTTTGGCATTAAATAACCAATGAAGTTTGATATGCCATTAAACAAAGAAACTAAACTAAACCATCCTCTTCTTCCTCGATTTTCTCTTTTTTCTCTTCCCTTTCTCCTTTCTTTTTTCTCTTTTTTCTCTTCCCTTTTTTCCCTCTATCTCCTCGCCTTCTCTTCTTTCTTTTCCCTTTCTTTTTCTCTTTTTCTCCTCCCTCTCCTCTTCTACCTCTTTACTTTAATCTTCTTCTGCTTCTCTTTCGCCTCACATTTTCTCTCCCTTGGCTTCTCTCCTCTTCCTTCTCGATTTCTCCTTTCCTTTTTCGCTTTCCCCTCTTTCCTCGTCTTTTTTATTTTTCTTCTTCCTCCTCACTTTTCTCCTTTCTCTCTTCTTTCTTTTTGCTTTTCTTCTTCTACTTCTACTTCTTCTTCTTCTGGTCTTTCGCCTCTATTTCCCTTTCTTTCTTCCGTCTCCTAACTTTTCTTCTTTCCTTTCTTTCTTTTCTGCTTCTCCTTCGTTTTTTCCAGCAAACTTTTCTCCTTTTCTTACTTATCTTCCTTTCTCTCCAGTTTCTCTTTCTCCCCCCCACTTTTTCCTTACATCATTCTTATACACTTCGCATTGGTCTCTTGTGACAGAGACAATTGTCTAAAGTGTGAACAGAATTACAAAAACAGCAATGTTGTCGGCTAAAATCAAAAGGAGAGAACATTCTTTTCTTTTCTTTTCTTTTTTACCTATTTATTTTTACTTTCTGTTATTGTTTTATAGTTGTTTTGTTTTGTTCCTACCAAGTACGTCCTTTTCTGGTTGGCCACAGATGGCCACACCTGAAACGGCGCTCAAGAAAGCAGCAACGTTTGATGTCGGCCCGCGCCTTGGTGACAGAAAAGAACGTGGAATTGAAGAAATCGAAAAGAAAGCCAGAAAAAAACTAAAAAACAAAGTGGGGGTAGGGGGGTTGTTATTTGGCCGGGAACAGATGTTAGATGAGGACATGAAAACATACACATACACACACACACACACACACACAAATATATCCGCACACACACGCACAAATACACACACACACAGAGCACGGAAAACACTTGCAAAAAAAAATGACAGGACAAATAGCCTTTTCGTGACATTCGTCTATGTATTGTAGATCTCTTTAGGATTTTTGTCTAGGTATCTACATACGTGTGTGTGTGTGTGTGTGTGTGTGTGTGTGTGTGTGTGTGTGTAAAGTGGGGTACTGCTTATGGCTAAAGTAATTGGATAGTTTTTACCATCGACAGTGGTCAGTGTTCGAATTCTATTTAAATCCAGAATTTCGAAAGCTGATTTTTAAAGCGTACAAGATTTTTTCTTCTTTTTTTTCATTTCCATATGCAGTGAATTAATCTGAACTTAAGTGATACATAACTCACGCACGCACACAAACACACACTCAGACAAATACGAACATATACCAGCATAGACACACACACATACACACTAGTATATATATATATATATATATATATATATATATATATATA